>CM056741.1:6275116-6539116 GCA_029851415.1 Eretmocerus hayati | reverse complement strand
AACCCTAGAGTTATTTGTGCACTCGTTACTCACCAAAACAATGCAAATAACCAGTGCCAAACAAGCAAAAACTCTAAGTCCGTCTCACATGTGAGTAGCTAATTTGTTGATCAACTGGTGGAGAACAATTTATGACCTCTAACTATCTCAATTCACAGGAAACAGTGCATTCTGTCTGAGAGCCGGTTTGACTTTCTCAAAGATCTTGTGAAGAATTTACCTGATGCATCTGGTCCAGATGAGGATGTTCAAACACCTCCTGCCACCCCTGGTAGTGCTGTCCCGGTACCATTGCCCCAAACCCAAACCATGGCCAACTTTCCAGCAGTATCCTCTAGAAGCTCTTCTGTTAGTGGATTCAGGTAAATCAGTATGATGTTCAGCAGAAAGTATATTACTCTATAACTAGTGTATCTGTGATTTCCAAAGATGACATGTACCTCTGCATTTACATAAAATGTCAATATTTTGAATCTGTGGTTAAATACAGCTCTTTGTGGCTCAACAGTCAATCTGATCAAAGCATCACTGATAATAATCTGATATTTCCAACACTTGCTGATATTTTGTTCAAATGTCTCAAATCTTTTATTCTGTTTCAGCTCTGCCAGAGATACTCCCTCATTTGCTCAAATGCCTGCTCGTAGGCATTCAGTGGACAAGGGTAAGCCGGCCAAATCTGTTGAAAGTAATGAAGCAGCGCTCTCCAGCAGTGTTCCAAAGTTCAAAATGTCTGTGCCTACATCATTCAATGCTAGCCAACCAAATTTTTACACAGAAGTTCATAGTAATTCCAGTGATAATGTACCACAGGGCAACTCAATCAATCAACCAGTGTCCAATTTTGCTTGTACTGCTGATATTGATGAGGACTATGATACGTAGCTAAACAATTGAACATGGAATCAGTGAAAGTACAAGTGGATAGATGTGTGGATGTGAAACTTGTGCATCTCTATCAAACTGATTTGTATCTAGCCACTGCCTCCTAAATTAATGTCTTCTAATACTTTCAAAAGGCATGATTTTTGTTTACAAAATCGTTGAGTGATAGAATTTCAGAATATGATAATCTGCATGAAGCTAATCAGTGGTATTGACTACAACAAGTAGCACTAGATGTTGATGAACTCTGATGTACAAGAAGACTGCTCTATATTATTTTTTTAATTGCTGAATTATTAAGTCTTCTTTCATTTATAGGTGAATGAATAGTTTTGCAAATTCACTTACACTTTGCTCTATTGTTAAGGTTCTAGGATCGATTGCGACATTGAATACAAATCATTTATGGAATTAATCAATTTTTGTAACATATGGCCCAAAAGCTATGTTCTAACTTTATTTTTGTATGAAATCTTCATTTTCCCGGAGATCTTTGTTATGTCAGTCAATCAGGGAAAATTGATTCATCCCTGAGGTATGGAACCGTTGTCTGGGCACATGATTTTTATATGTCTATTGATTATGTTTCTAACATGAAGTTTATATGATGCAAGCATAGAGTTGAGCTATGTAAAATGTTTCGACAAGTCAAGGCATTGGAAAAAAAAATTCCTAAAAGTTTATAAATACTCTTTGAAATGTGGACAAACTGGCTCATTGTTAGTAAATTGACAGATCAACAACAGTGTATTGTAAATTGGATATTTTGGGTAGATTTGAGTAATCAAAGTAATTGAGTATTTGAACTGTGAATTGCTCTTGTCGTAACTGTTGAGCCTACAACACTTGTACACCAAGTTAGATGCTTCTGAGAATTTTCATTCAAGACAATGCTTGACAGCCATGAGGACTGAATGACAAGGATATTGTTGAAAATAAATGATGACATTTTGAAACTAGTTATGTCTTTTATTCATTATCAAAATTCTTGATATAAACTCATCTTGTCTAAATATGTACAATTCATATAGATACAATATATTCAAAAGATTTCAATCACTATGAAATCATTTATATTGCTTCGCATTCCATGCGCAATACGGTGTATCGGTTATAATCTATACATAAATATACGTTCTTCCTAGAAAGTTCTATCCATGAATTGACATGGAAGTTTCTTGGGAAAATAGATTCGTGTTTGCAGTCATATTGGCATGTCATTCGAATCATAGAATTCGTCGACTTTGTTCAAATGATTTGATTCATAGAAATTTTTTGAGCCCTCATTAAAAAGGGCCGTAGCGTAATGTACTTGGAGTGAAGAGACTGAAAGGTTGAAATCGAGCAAATGAATAATTGAAACTTCTTACTTTCAAGGCACTTGGTCACAAAAAGCTCCGAATTGCAGGCTGACTGACTTGAATGAATCTGTAAAGAAAAGTCAAATGAAATTATGCACAAAAAGGAATAGATCTCTATCTGCCGTTTCCAAACATCTCTCAAACGAGAATTCCACCTTGTTGAGGAATGCTTTTCTGCATTCGTGTTGGGTCGAGATCTATCAATTCGGATTGGAATAGTCAGAGGATGAAAAGAACTTCTGATTATGCTGGGTTCTTTTCATTTGTAATGGAAAATGACAGAATTGATCATTAGATAGTCTAAGCGGGATTTGCAACCGTTCAAATTCGGAGAGAGCACAATAATGGACAAGAATGTACAATTCATCAACTTTTTACAAAAATACTTCTTAATCTGAATTAGATATTGTGAATGATACACCCAACTTTTCGTACAAAGATCTATTTTACAATAAGAGTTTGTATCCACAGTAATATTTTTTAGACTCTTATTTATCAAATATTCCTAATCAGACTTCAAGAGTTGAGAATGAGTAAAAATATGCTGAATAATCAAAATGAAAGAGGTTTGAGTTGCTATATTTGGAAGTGGAAGCTGAACACTACCCATAGCTGATATATGTACCAACATTCCAACTTTTTTCAGATATGAGGTTACAAAAATACTTCCCATACGGTTTCAAGACCAGCAAATTATAATTTGGTTCATTTCAACACTACCAATCAATTAAAAGTAATGTAGAATGTTGACTATATTGTTTCTGTGTTAATTATCTATACTCCCTTCATATAACGACTCACATTTTTCTAAAAGCCGAAGAACGGGACTAATGTTGTATGGAAATAGATCTTTTGAAACCAGCCTATCAATTGCCTGCTTCAAGTTTGCCAGTACAGCCATTGTATCATCTATATCTCTCCCACAGCATGATACAAATTCAGACCAGAACCGTCTAATATACTTCAAAAACCTGTACAAGTATAACAGGAAGCAAGTCTCATTACTAACTAGAAAATCGAGCAATACATCATGGTCATGTGAAACTGCTCTGATGAACTGTACAAAAGTTAATGTTGGACTAAGCATATTCCCTAATTCATTTTGAGGCCCTATGTAGAATAAACCATTAGCAATATCAAGACAGCAGACCATTCCCTCTATCAAAAAATCGTCTTGATCATGAAACATTTGAACAACCCACTGGGATAAAGGCATTTCTGGATGAAATGGCATGAGCAATTTAACGCATTGATCCAGCTGCCTTAGCACTTCACTGATACTTCGGCCTATTGCTGCCATATCAGCATCCAAATCCTCAGCATCAGATGCTAGAGAAGAGTCACTTGAATCACTTCGTGTTTCCTTAATAGTTACAGCAACGCTTTTGAGTACAAGTAGAACAACTTTTTGGAGAAGAGGTTGATCTCCATCGCCTGTGCCTCCACCAAATCGACCAGATCCATGCCTATAGGGTAGAGACATTAGTAGACCATTAGGAGGACTATTAGGCTCTCTACCTTTGACTGCTCTCACAATTGAGTGTGCTAACGAGCAGGGTTCATCTGGAAGTACATCTTGTAAAGCTAAAGTGCTGCCATAACACAGGACTTCATTGAACAATCCCAAGAGGTGTCGCCATATCACACCAGGAACGTTGGCATTCAACAGCACAACAAGTTTGTCCAACTGGGCGTAGAAAAGCTTGGTGTCAATCACTGACAAGTTGGCCTTCACTGAGATTATCGATTCCCACAGATCAAGGAAAGTGATAACAACAGCTTCATGCTGTGGTGTATAGGACCGCAAAATAGCATAGAATTTGGTTACAAGAATGGTCCATTTTGATTCTAAGGCTTTGACACACATAGCTTTGACATGAGAACTGTCTAGAGACTCTGGGTCAGATATACTGATTATGTTGCACCCTTCTGGAGGATGAGACGTCTCTGAATCTTCTAGTGGATGGATACTGCAGTCTTTATGTTCAACTACCCTTTTAATAACTTCCAATGTAAATAACATTTGCGTTGGCGAGTTTGTGCTGACCAAATTTTGAGTAAGCCTTTCAAGCCAAGATACTTCTACATTTTCCTTTGTAATGATGAAAAATGATGCAAGAACTCGACTAGCAGAAAATGATATGAATTTATTGTTAGTGCACGAAAGATCAACTATTTGATCAACGATGCCATGCTCATTTCTTGACAGAGCTCTGCAGACATCTGCTATTCGTGTACACATCACTCCCCGTGTATTTTGCTTTATAGCTACATCAAATAATAATTGTAGGGCACTGAGGAACTCCAAACATTTATCTGGCTGCCAATCAGTTAGAACTGATGATCTGAGTGTCTTGTCTCCCACAGACATACTATTGTTTGTGAAGGGCTTGCGCAGGCTGCTTTCAGACACATTGCATAAGCATTGGCTGAGAATGCTGGCTTGCAACTGTGCAATCTCTGATATACCCTCATTCTCTTCATCGTCACTACCAATTTTCTGCTTTTTCTCAGCAGGTTCCTCCATTTTGGGGTCTGGAGGATAACTGCTAGTTTGCCGAAGGACCATGAGCAGGTCAATTCTTGAATTCTTCTGATGTCTGATCAATTCAAATCATCCATTACAAGTACATGCTGTTACTCTCACACTTGAGTAGAAATCCATTGGTTGTGGCACAATCTTGGTGGTTACTGATCTGGAAAAGCAACGGATACTCGTAAGCTGAGTTATGTTATACTCTGCAAACTAGACGACTCATGGAACTGAGAGTATCAGCAACTTATAGATTTCATGGCTCTACTTATTTTCCAAAAAATTGTTTTGACTCTATACTCCATAATACTAATATTATAATAATAACTCCATAATAATAACTCTTGCTTACATCTACATTAGCATCAACGAGTAAAGTGCTGATTGATACAAGAAACGAGGCAGAACTAGTCTCAAGATTTCAAGTATTGTCTTGTGATGCTGGAGGAAAAGAGCAAGCTTACGATGAGCTGAAATGACGGTTCAGTCAATGTGAATGAATATGAGTGTAGAACATGGTAACTCAGTTGACGTGTGAAAATATTGATACAGTAATCCAAATTTTGATGAACGACGATTGAAAGTGGGACCAAATCTGATATAAATCACTCTGAATGGGCTTAGAATCAAAATGGAGAATTTTTGACAAACTCCATGTTTCAGCTACTGGACTTACCCACAGGCCAACACCTCAGCAGCAGAGCATCATCCTGCTGATTGACACTACAAGATTTCCACACCGAATCTTCTGGCTTCAAGACCACCACGTGCTTGCCGTAGCAAGTTTTCAGACTTTGGGCCAGCTCCAGCGCTGCCAGGGGGTTCTCCAGGATCCCGGCGACAATCCGCTCTCCGCGCAACGGTAGCCCGCTTGGGTTTTAGCCCACAGCTTCCGAATTCTTCGCACCGGCCCACAAAACCTCGCTCTAGTGCCACGAAGCGATCGCCTCTTGGATTCACTCTCAGCAAAGATACAACTGTTTCGATCTGGTGAACAGCCAGGACGACTCGTCCAGAGGACGTCGACGTCGACAGCTATATCAAACACCGTGGGCTGCTGGCTAGCACCGCTACTCGTTACACCCGTACCACCCACAGAATCACTCCCACAGTCACCATCACCACGAGGAAGACGTTGGTTCAGGAGTATGTATACTCCGAACGATGTCGGAACAGTCGTGACTGCTCAGCTGGAACAAACTCGTCGTCTAGGAGCTGTCTAGGAGGTCAAAACTTGTTGAGCAGTCGATCTCGATGCGCTGCTGAGAACGGGACAGCCGCACGACTACACTGGCTTGGGGTCGCGCGACGTTGCCAGATCATGTGAGCGCGCCACTGCCCCATAACTCTGGAATAGCTCAGCTGCTGCAACACCTCGACCAAGACGATAATCCATCCAGGTCGTCGTCAAAGTCCACTCTACAACCACTAAACACTTGGAAGGAGACACTGGGAATCTCGAGAAGCTGGAACAACGTCGTCTGCTGGAGTTTGGAGGTTCCGAAGGTGCGAGGACGAGGAGGGTTGGGTCCGCGGCGGCGATGGCGAGCGCGACGCGGTTTCGCGTAATTCGGTAGCTGTTCTCGGCACATTCCTCGAGGCCTCGGCGTGGCCCCAAAACTTTTACCCGAGTAGCCAAATCGACCGGGCCAGGTCGTGGGGTTCGAGCACGAGATCATGGGTCACTCGTGCTCTGGTGATTCGCGATATTTTCAACCTGCCCCCCGGTCAATCATCGACGAAAAGTGACATTTGGGCGAAATTTGGCAACAGTGCGCGACAGGTGGCTCAATTCTCATGCCGCCATCTCGCGCGCGGCCCTCGAGCTATATCGCCGCGCGCAACAGTTGGTTTGCGATATTATTTGCAAATTAATTGCGAATCGGGAGATTTGATTCGCTGCTTCGTTAAGAAATATTCGATGAAACCCCACATTGTTTTTCAAGGGTGTTTGGTGCAACGGAATGAGTCTTTTTTGTCTGATGATGTGCAAATGCTGCAAATGTATACATATTAGGCCTGGGACTATCCGCAAATTATCCGGATACTTTCCGGATATCCGGATATCCGGATGGTAAAAAGTTGTGTATAAAGATCAAACATCTACGACGTCAAACATCTCGAATCCAGCATAATTCAAAAATATCCGGATATCCGGATATGTAAAAGTCCCAGCCCTAATACATATGCACATGCAGGTACTAAATATGAGATGCTTTTCATATTAGCGCGCGTTTGTGCTTGCGTGTAATTTGAATAAATGCCAAAATTATACTGCTCCGTCTCGAATTTCGGAAAGAGCTGGGATGATAAACTCGTTGGAAAAGTCGTAAATGAGTATTATCGCGGAAACGTACACGGAACGTGTAATGGCTTATCCCCATTTCTACTCTGTAAAAGTCAACCAGTGAAATTCACTCGAAACCAGTCGATTTTTACTGGTTATCCAGTCCAGAGCCACTCAATGAACGGATCTGGACTGGTTTTCCAGTGAGTTTCACTGGTTGACTAGAAGTCCGTTTTGAGAAGTTGCAAGAGTTCGATCTGAACCAATTTCATCTGCAAAATACAGATATTTTTTGTCAAACACGAAGGTCAACTTGAGCGTGTACCCAACATGCCCCCATGCCTTTATCTCGCAGGGGTTCGCAGTATGACATTTTTATTTGGATATTTACCACTCAGAGCGTGTTTATCATTTGAATCGCTAAAAACTGTAAATGTGGTTGCACGGCAATCAAAACGATTTTTTGCCATTTTCTGATATTTAGGTGCCAACAAATTTGCAAAAAGCAGTATTCGCACCTCGTTCATGAGATTCCTCTCTTCCGAGCAATCACGTCGACCTTTACCTGTGGCTCAGGCCGAAAATCAATCGCTCAGGAGCGAGCTATATAGCTCGTATACGACCTCATCGACTTGGTGCAAAAAGTTACTATTATGCACTAGATCGTCAATTTACATTGTTTTAAAGGATAGGGGTGTTGTCGAGGAACGTGAAAAGATGTCCCATGTAGGAGAGGAAATCTTAATGGAGGGTGCAATAATTATGAGCACACGTTATGTACCATACATAACTATATATATATATATATTCATGTTCGCTCATTACAATGTCCTGCTGTGAGCTACTGAGCCAGAGCAGAGGATGAGTATTAGGCTTGGCTCTACTCTCTACATCACGGCTGTGACAAACACACACTGACCAACACTGACTGGACGAAGTCCGAGACGCGGTATATTAGGTAGAAATCAGATCTCTTATATAGATGGCGCATCTATACATATTGATGGATATATTATCACATAGGAAATAGTCAAATGAATAGTCAAATTTACAACAAGGGGCATGTTGGGTACACCCTATCCAGGGTTCATCGCCGGTTCCCTATTCCCCCTTTTCACCACTATTCTGGACATTCCCCTACTATTCCCCTAAAATCGACCAAAAGTGACGATTTTTCCGGTTTAGTTACAAAGCCGAAGTTTGTGAAAGTCCCCAATTTGGTCCCCTTTTTTCGACATTTATTTTACCCTATTCCCCCATAATTGAAAAGGAAACTGACAACGAACCCTTCCTATCGCGAACTTGCGAAAAATCACTTTTTGGACAAATTCCGATAGCTCGGCTCTGACTTGTCAAGATTGAACTTGCGACAGCTCATTTTGGAGGCCTCAAAATAAGCTTCAAAATGAGTTCAATCACGTTGGAAAATATTGTAGTAAGCGAAACATATTGGCAATATGGCTGAGGGACATACATTCGTCTAAATTTTTGATAATTTGTGAGCTTTTGAGCTCCTAACTATTGGATCTAGGATTCATAAATAAGCTTTCTCGGTCATTTAGCAAAATCCTATCGGTATTTTGAGAACAAGGGATGAATCTATCATCCCCCGATCTCATTTTAATGTACTGATTCCTTCTATCCGAAAAGATCATAGATGTCAACAGACAGGTCAAAAAACAATTATCATATTCTTCAATGTTCCTCAGCACATATTGCTATTCATCAAATGTGTCAATGTAATCTCATCGCCCGCTCGACTCCACCCGAGTATATTCGCTCAGTGAAAAATAATTCGTTCCCGCGAGATCGTCACGTCTTCCTATAACGAATGCCTCAAAGCATCCGAAAGACACCTAACACACATATCAAGTTAGAGATATTGTAAAGCTTTCCGCGTGCCACTCGTCACTCGAAGCTTTTTTTTTTTAATACGAGGCGCCGATGGAAGCTCATATCTCTCATCGCCTCAATGAGAATTAGTTAGCTCGTTCGCGTTCCTTCGGCCTATATCTTTCCGCCCGTAGCTATTTTGCCAGCCAACTATTGTCGATGGTCCAAGAATAGAAATAAGTTCGGCCAAAGAGAGAGAGTGTATTACAGTGGAGTGTAATAATGGTTGGGTTGAACTGGAATTCGTATTTTCCCGCGCAAGCTCGCAAGCTTGGAGTTATTAGACGCGCGTGACAATATTTATGGAGCCACATATTTCATGAACGCTCGAAATTGGAGTAACGGCTCGTTGGATACAGGAATGAGGAGTCGTACTTGGGGAAATTCGTTATTGCGCTATAATGTGTGTGTGGGCTCACGTTCGACTCTGGCCGCAAGTTCTAAGGAGCTTTCGTGAGGGTATTTTGATGCTTCTGTTTTACCTCTGATTGATGCGTTTGCCGTGCGGTTTTCATGAGGAGATTTCCTTTCACTATCGCAAAATGTAGATCTAATGATGGTCTCTTTCAGTAATGATTGTAAACCTTTCAACGATTACACGTGGCTATTAAATGTTTCAATAACGTGCATCGGAAAGAAAATTTGCATGTCAACACGAGAAGAAATGAATTTTGTTGTTTCGAAAATACTGGGAACTACGGTTAGATTTCAAGGCTATGAAGATGATCACGATCAAAATTCGAACATTAACGATGACGATCACATGAATTCAGATTTTATCGTTCAGTTGATTTGATAATGACAAGTTGAATCGTACGGAGAATACCGAACCAATGCAATTCCACGAGACCCCCGAATTTGAGCTGCATTCTATGCATTCCATTTGGGATGATATGCATGGGAATTCCATCTCGAGTTGAACTCAAATTATTGGGTGTCTCGTGGAATTGCATTGCTTCGGCATAATCTTGATAGGTGTTGAAATGTAGTTCTGCGACTTACATTGACACAAAGTTGACAGACTTGGATGTTGAGTGGAAACAAAGTATCTCCAATCGGCAAATTTGGAATTTGATTTCTTAGAAACCACTCTCTAATTGAAAAATATAGACGGAGTTGTTCAAACCGTTAATTGTCTCAACTTATACATCAGTAGGGTCTCTGAAACCCACGCAAAATTGCACTTTGAAAAAGCGCCAAAGATTTTACGCGTGATTATTAAATTTTGTTGTAATCTTGTAAGCTCTCAATATCATTCGGTTTATAAAGGAAGTGTACCCAACATGTTCTCTTATGCGGATTCCAGAAATGAGCACTAGTTGACCTTCGCGCAATTTTTCTTTACGTTTTTTAAAATATAAGAAATTTAATGATTTCGATCGATCTTGAATGATTTCTACGTCTCCCAAAAAATATAAAGTGAGTCTTTGCATTTTTCGTGTTTACACACTTAAGGAATTTCCAACGAAATTACTTTTAGTAAAACCGGCGCCAAGAATGTTTGGTTCAACTAATCTCAACGCACTTTAGCGCATTCGATTTCTTCTTTCAAGACCTGCAAAATCCATTTCTTAGAGTTGCAAAACTTGGATTTGGAGCGATTTTATGAGTAAAATACGGATATCAATTGCAATAATGGAGGTCAAAATTAGTGTGTTCCCAACATGCCCCCCCCCCCCCACATGTGGTTATCTCGAAACGTAGTGCAAACTGACTTTTCTTACCACTCACCAGTACCTGGAGGATCGCTACTCACCAGGAGAGGTCATTACATCCTGATCACGGATTTGGCTGAAACTGTGGGAATAGTCTTCTTTTAGCACAACAAGACGATATACAAAATTATAGACCATAACGCTCAAGCGTTTCCGAACTACATCTTCAGGCAATAGCACCATCCATATGGGCCCATTTCAAAAATTATGCATATAGATATTCCTGCAATACTACTGTCCTTGGCTGTAGCGCGGAAACGCTACAGATCCTAACGCTCAATTGAGCGTTAGGGTCTGTTTTGGATTTCATCTTTTGGCACTGGAAGAAGACTAATTCCAAAGTTTCAACCGAATCCGTGATCCGGATGTGATGACGTCTGCTGGTCAGAACGTGTTCACCGCGTCAATTTTAGCTGGGAATAGTGATTTGCATGATGAAAAAATATGAATGTATGCACGCCGATAAAAACGATTTTATGCACTTCATCGACGGTTGACATCGTTTTTAAAGGGAAATTAAAGACAGCTTCACTTCAGGAGATCAAAATCAGACGTTTCTTAGCTCATTTTTGAGGTCTTATAGGAACAAATTTATGAATGAGTTAAAATACATTGGAAATTGTTGAAGTAGATCAGAGTCGTTGAATGACGATATACTGGGTACACCCATTAGCGAACTCGCAAATTATTACTTTTCGAGAAAATCGCGATAGATTGGCTCGGGCTGGTTGAAATTAAACTCACCTTTGTTTATTTTGAAGGTCTTGAAGCAAGCTTTGAAAGGCGATAAAATACGTAGAAAAATATTGAAATGGGCCAAAACTATTGGAAAAACGACTCAAGGGCCGGGGCATGTTGGGTACACGTACCTAACGATGAGACACTCGAGTACCAAGGTTTGAGCACGAATTATCATTACAATCATTCTGTTCATCGATTGAGCTCAAATTGATGGATTTTGGAATGACGATGGTCTTCTTGTGAATTGGCCGAGCATACTACGTCATTATTATTATCCGTATAATTCTGCGTACAGGATATGATCATGCAGTTGAGCATCATGGAATCCGACTTAGCCCGAAGTTACACCGCTTGCTGAGATTCTATAGTGAACAGGACTCATGACTAATCAAAGCACGAAAATTGCCCAGATTCGTATAGATGCGCGTTCAACCAGAAAATGAGATTCGAAAGGGCGCAACTAGATTGTATACAGTTGACCCTGAATTGAGCTAGAATAATCCCAGATCGATATAACGTTGCTAGCTGACTGGAAGATAGAATATGATAATGACTACATCAATGAGTCTATCACAACGGAAATCATAATAATAATGATAATATCGAAACTGAGTTATTCTTTTTCTAAGAGTCAGGTCGGGTCCTTCTGAATCAATTTTGACAATAAGTATTTAAGAAACATATCGTTAAAAGCGGTTCTTGATAAACCAAAGAGAATTTTCATTGCAACATATACACTTGTCCAATCGCATAACATTGGCAGGTCAGAAGATATCAGATATTATTCAACTTCATCAGTTTCATTTTAACTTATTAAAGTTACTGTTATTGAGATTTATAGAATAAGTTGAATTGGAATTGAAATTATTGATCACGCTCAAGAATCATCTCGCGATACTTCTCCCTGCCAAACCCTTCGGATACATTAAAGTATCAAATGTCGATGGATGGAAATCATCCAGTTTAATATGTATGAGTTACTTAATCACTGATTGCTGCGAACTCATAGAAAATTCAGCGTGTAACGTCTTTCCGGAGTTGATGCATCGGAAACTTCATCGAAAAACATCCAGGAGTACTTGTATGACAATCACTTTGATCCCCGCGGGAAAGAAAATCGCTCAGAGATTGACAGAATCCCGGATAAGTACCAAATATCGATTATCAGTATAGGTGAGCTAGTAATAGCACACTGGAGACCTGTACTAACTGCATGAGAAGGAAGTTCTCCTCAGCATCAGAGAAAACTCTCGAGGGAAAGAGTCTCATCCTCCTATCTCAACAAAATGTAACTTGCTGACTTTTACAATGTTCTTTTTGCTCAACTGACTTTGGCAACTGTAGTACAACTGGCATTGCTCACAAGAGATAATCCACGACAACACAGGAGATATCGCAGTGCAAGGGAAGGCTCGCTTACTCCAGAAAATATCAGTTTTCCGACCTCATCAGGAAGGATTATGATACATAAGTGTTATTTTACAACGAGCATCTGTGATAATCTCTGTGATACTTGGTAGGATTTGAATGTGATAGGTACACTTGGCAAGGGTTTGAATAATTGATCTAGCTCAGCAACTTCAGACGCATGGAAAAAAATACGCTCGAGATGGAGCCACCTGAAGTTGCCGAGCTCAATAATCGATTGATCGAAGCTAGGTCCCCTTGCTAGTGTACACGAATAGGGAATCCTATGTGGTGGAAAATTGGATTTTTGATATCTAGGGTAAGTATGCCTAATTTGACCCCAATGTTTTCGTTTTGCTCCGAGCGATGCGTTGGATTTGGTGATGAAAAATTCACCGTGAATATTGTTATATGAATATGGAATACACGATTTGATACTTAGGTGGTGGTGTCTTGGTGACATTACGGAATCAAAAGAACGAGTTTCTTCATGTTTTCTCGAAAAAAAAAAAATAATAGAAATAAATGATGGTGATGGCACTGAGAGTCTTTTCGGTCTCAAACCCAAGTTAAGCAACGTTTTCGCAATTCACTATCCGGATTAGTGACCGCCTGTCTTAGTTTGCGAAGCCCATAGCTTGTTGAGATTAGGAACTAGGCAAACGTAAGATAAGCGGTCACCAATGCGACCACTGCATTGCGAAAACGTTGCTGAACCTGAATTTTTCAAAGAAAAAGCTCCCGTGGCCACCGCGGACTCGCTGTAAGCTCTAACGTGCTGTGCTTAGCAATTTTTCCAAGACAATCAGTGAACATGGCAACATTGAAAACTTGTACACAAAATTCAAAGTGGGTTGCATTGCAGTATCTGATATGCCCCCTGTTTTTAGATAAAGCTTTTAAATTACATGTCGACTTCCAAAGTGTGGCAGCTCTGTACTTGGGGCACAACTTTGGTTCCAATTTATGAATGAGTTTTGGTAATGAGTGCGACGGATTGGAACAAGAACTCAGGGTAGCACCAGTACGAGTTTTCCATATTTGATCATGGATCACTATGACTCTCCGATATCAAATTCAGATGATTATAGTGGGTCCGGATGCATGCTATGTCACTGCAAAAGTGAACGCCACCATTTAATCCAATTTTCACTCTCTTAGCAGGGTCAGGCCGCAGGGTGAGAAAGCGTTATCAATAACAACAATGGCGCAGCTTTTGAGTCAGGTCAGGTTAGGTTAATAAAAATCTAAGGTTATTTTCACCCCTAGAGGAAACTCTAGGGGTGAAATCTGGCAAGATTGAGTTGAAACACATTAGGGACAGTACCGCAGGGTATAAGGTTAGACCTAGGGAAAGATCTAGTTATTCCGGACACCACAATAGTCGTCACGCGACCCACTATTAGTTAAGTAGTTAACTAATTTCATAAAATGTAAAAGTTCACGTCTTGTAAATGTTGAACTTATTAGTGAGTGTACTATCTACACTGTGTTAACCCTTAGCTGGCACACCTCCGCCAAATAACATAGCTGGCCAACCTGGGTCCATTCGACCCACGGCGAAAAATTGATGCTGTAGCTAATATATTGAATCTTTTGACTTGAAATTTTTTTGTAGCTTCTTTGATATGTTTTTGATCGGCCAATGTATCCAGATATCCTCCAAGGTCGAATAAAAAATTCCAAACTAAACAAATGTCCAGAAAAATGCAAAAAATCACCTTTTTTACTATAAAAATTGTAGACGGCGCAATTTCCACCCAAATGAGCTGAAAATTTGACTGAGTCATCTCGAGATGAGGTCAATTCAAGAAAAAAATAGCGCAAGAGTGGATCTTGAAAAAAAGGAATTTATTCTGACATATTTCGACCGATGAATTGAGAATTTTTATTCTCACCCAATATGCCGGAATGAAGACCTCCATTGAAAGATCGACCACTGGACTGTTTGTTTCTCATACCTGTTTGATCTTGAGATAACTCAGTTAAATTTTCAGCTCATTCCATTGAAAATTGCGTCCTCTAGAATATTTTCAGTGGAAAGGCCTTTTTTGCAATTTTTTGCAATATTTTATTATTGCAACCATAAAATGCAATGAAGAATAGCGCACATAGCTGGCACACCTGGGTACTTTAAACCCAGCGGCAATTTCGCTTGGCTGTGGTGGGAAGACGCGCGCGCCAGACCTGTTGCTATATGCACGGGTGCAGATAAGTGATCCTGGCACCGAAATTGTCAGCTACAGGAATTCCAAAAAAGAAGGATCGATACTTCAAAAACTCCTCCATACACATCCACGCTGACAAAAACTCCTCCAGCCTTCAATTTCCTAAGATTATTGATAAACACGCTGGCACCAAGCACCCCAGTACGCCTCTTCTACTGCACGTGGAGACATGTTCGTGGTATAGAAATACTCGCCTTGGAAAAAGAAAATACCCGTCTCCTTGGAAATCTCTTGCTTTCTATTAGTTTTTCCACACTGGGAATTGTTGTCCACAAGCATGAAAGTACAGATCATTTGCTGTCTTACACAACGTCCATGCGTAACTTACGCAAGACAGCTGGTGATCTGGACTTTTATGCTTGTGAACAACAACTCCCAGTGTGGAAAAACTAATAGAAAGCAAGAGATTTCCGAGGATACGGGTATTTTCTTTTTCCAACACCAGTATTTCTATACCGTGAACATGTCTCGACGTACAGTAGAAGGGACGTACTGGAGTGCTTGGTTTCAGCGTGTTTATCAATAATCTTAAGAAATTGAAGGCTGGAGGAGCTTTTGTCAGCGCGGATGTGTATGGAGGAGTTTTTGAAGTATCGATCCCTCTTTTTAGAATTCCTGTAGCTGACAATTTTGGTGCCAAGATCACTTATCCCCTCGTATAATCTGAGAATGAAAAAATCAGAGTCAAATTTTGATTCTGAATATTAATCACAGTTGCAAATCGTTCCTAAATGTGGCGAAGAAGTTTAGACTTTTATAATTTTGGTAGATGAGTCTTTGAATCATCAGTTATACATGCTTGAGTAATGTCCACTTTGCGCTACGTATTGCCCTTCGACTGATGGATCCGGGGTACCTCTCTTCCGAATAGCTTCATATACGGCCAGTCGAAAGAACATCGAGGGTTACGTGAGCCAATACACTTTGCCGCGCAATCTCATCCTTCCACGTGCGTTTTTCCCATCTCTTGCTCTCCGCCCTCTATCGCGTGTATCGAATTCCTACACAGTTTTGTATTTTACTGTTTTTCTTGTATCTTTGCAAGATGAGTGTTTGCTCATCGCTCACTGCGTTTCTTCATCGAGCCATTATAATATGTATCCATCTGCGTCACACAATTTTTCCATGTCTCAGCACATTCCCTCGTTTGGTAAACTTTCTTCTTGTTTTCCCTTATTCTCATCTTTTTTTCAACTATTCTGCCTCGTTTGTGCAGCGCGTAACTATCCGGTCTTCCTTTCTTCACGCTGTATACGTGACCTATTTCTAGACGATCAGCTTCCACGAGTTTCTCTTTTCTTTGTTGTACACCCACAATTGTACTACACTCTATTTCGATTTTATTGGTGAATCATCCCATTGACTTCTCCGAGGGTTTCTATTGTGTGTTCTCGTTTTGTTTCTGTGCCAACTCACGCTTCTTCGACTGATCAACTCTTCAAGCTTGGGGCGAAGCAGATTTGAATGCTTGAAGAGGATTCTGTTAGTTGCTTTTGAGCACGATTCGAGGCACGTTATTGTTCCTGCGGTCTTCATTCGATTTTCTGAAAAAGTCTGTTATCAAAGTTTCATCCCGAGCGTAATTTGAGAAAACTGAATTCTCGAAAGCCAAAATTTTGGAGAGGTCTAAATTTGAGATACAGGAGTGCAAAAGAGGATCATATCCGGAGGATTGGGAAAAGTTCGAAAGTACTGTTACAAAATTTTGGCTCTTCGAATCTTTTTAGTCCAAATTTGAGCCGCACTCGAATGGTTTTCGCTTTTCCGAGCAACCCAAAGTTCTGTCCCATCAAATTCCGTCCGATTCCGTCACTCCGAATATTCATTCCATCGCATTCCTGATTTTTGGATAATTGTTCTTCCGTAATCCTTTATTTCAAATTTCGGTCTTTTCAAAAATGCTCTCCGAAATTTAGCTTTCTCAATTTTACTTCGTGATGATCCAACAGGGCTTTTGAAAAATACAGTTTCGCTGATGGACTCGAGAAAAATGTGAATCATTCGCAAAGTGAACTTTTACATTAATCTAGAAAGTATTCAACGTTCCACGTAAAAATAATCCAAAAGTTAATACGTTGTTCATCATTCTATGAGTAATCATAGATATTTCACTGGTTCCCGAATTGGTCTTTGGAAAAGGATTTGAATAATCTTGCATAGTCATGATCTTTATTATGGAAAAGCGAGAGTGGTTGCTGGAAGTAATCACGAATGCAAGGAGAGAAGCATCTCTTATGTTTGTCTTTGAGAAAGTTTTGAATAAGATGATCGTTTTACGTTACTACTATGTGGAACAAGTACAACATTGGGGTCTATCTTGGATTAGAGATAAGGCACGATTGTCTCAAGCGAGCTTATTAGATCGATATTGCTTGAACTCTTCTGTTATTGTAGTGACCCGAGCTTTGTTCAATCTGAAAAGGTTGAAAAAATTGAGCATACTCTACATCACGATCCATCACAGTAAAATGATGATTATGGTCAACTACGGTAGATTATGATTGTAACGATTACTGCTTCGGTTATTCATGTCCGCCGACGCGATGCTTCATGCGTCCCATCACGTGTCTCTACACTAACGCCGCGCCGGGGGATGTGAAAATGCCTATTTACCTCGTTGTGAAAACGCCGAATTTTCACGGCGAGTGATGAAAACCAACTCGGGTACATAATCTATTATTGTATACGTATTACAAGTTTTCGAAACATTTTCCAAATCAAGTTATTAAAAAAGTTTGTTATCCTATTTTCACAATCCAAGGCGACGTTGACTCAATGCGACCTTCATAAATTAATATCCCTTGAGGTATATCATATCTCAATATTATCTGTGGGTGGTGAGTACTAATTTGCATCCCACATTGCAATACTTCGGGTGATTTTTGCAATGGGTAATTCCTTTTCCGGATTTTGGCACGTTTCTTACACCAATTCAACAAAAAATTCTCAAACATGGTTCTCATATTGAGAACCATGTTCGAGGTATCATCGAAAACGAGTGTTATTCTGTCTCAGACCTGATCGTATCGGTGCAAAATTCATAAGACCAGTTTTTCGTCATTCGTGCGCGGCTACCCTCACAGGATTCTAGCTTCCCTAGCTCAATTCCCGAAAAACTACACGTTACAGGATGTTCTAAGTCATACAAATACATTATTCTGGATGTATACTATCTTGTTGTTGTTGTCAGACACTCGAGTTTGTCGATGGACCAAAGTGCGGGGAACTACAAGAGTGGTTACCCGGATTCGAAAAATTCTTTCTTACGCCTATGAATGCCGCAAAACCCGAAAGACTTTAATTTTTTTCTATGATAAAAACATGCTAATTTCAGTCTGGATCCCACAAACGTAGTACCGTGACCTGGATGAGCGTACCCAGCTTGAGACTGAAAATGCAAAAAACACCAATATGTGAAGCACGCCGGCAAATCGAATGAAGCCGGGAGAATCATTTTTATCGCTTATTTGAGGCAAAGTGGAGAGAGATTATTCCTTCTTTGCTCTTGAGACTTACCCATCCACTTCAAAAGTATTGTTTAAGTGAGTTTGGTTGTAGAATGATCATTTTCTCGAGCTTTGGACGTCGACGCAGGTCCTGAGAGTACCAATAAGATAGTCTAATAATCATGTGAGCTAGCCAAGTCGGTGTGAAAGTGGGAGGCTCATAGAATAAACCAGAAATATGGGTACATTATCTGCAATGTCGTATTTTCATCTTGAAAGCGTCAACCTCCCAATAAAATATTCATCAGAGCCTTGATACCAGTTCCTTACATTTTGTGCATGAAAGTCTAGCCCAATCGATTGATTGATGATTGATCGATTTTTGACCGTTAGTGGGCCAAAACCTTTTTTCATTTTCCCAAAAGACCCTACGAAAAAATTATGCTTTCAACATTTTTCGTACTATTTTAGTTATAGAAAATCTTCCCAATCATCCCTGGGGTACGTGCAATGAGGTTTATGTTATATTTCAGTTTCCCTGTAGGCGAAATGTTAACGAGTCGTCTTCTGAAATCTGGAGATTATAAGTTGAACGAGGTCATGAAATATTTTCCCACAATTCACCGTATTGCAAGAATGATGACTATAGTATTTTTTTCCCTTGCGCGCAGAAATACTGTAGTATCTCTGATCGGGTGGATACGAATATTCTTGCCACAAAAGCATAAAAAAGAATATTTTGAAAACGAAGTGGCACTTTTCATTCAACATATTTGCGAGGTTGGTGCTCATTTCATTCATCACATCTCAAGTGAGAAAAAGTACACTGTGATCACACACGGTTTACGGCAGAAATTTATGTTTAATTTTCCCGGGCAAGGATAATTTATTGCTTTCAATGTATTTTTAATCGTTAGTTGATTTGACTTGCTTCAACAAACAATTGTTATTGGATCCAACTCAATGCAGACTTCGCCGAACGAATAAGTGAAAAATATCTCCGATTTTAGCATATTATAGGTATAATTCGACTTAGAGGAGTCTCTCTTAATTTTTCGGAGTGATCCCCCTCCCCTATTTGTGTCAACTCCAAAATAATGGTTGTCACTGTTTCGGAGTGAAAATTCCACTCGTGTCCGAGTGAGCCCCTCACTCTTTCAGAGTTGTCACAAAGAAGGGGTTCACTCCGAAAATTGAAGAGGTGGTGATCCAAAAAGAAAGCGTTTTGCCTATCGAGTAAAAATACTTTCAAAGGGCTAGAAATCGCTCATAACCAGAAACTCATCATGATTTGTACAATATTTAGATCCTATATGATTACAGTGTCCGAATTCCTACCCGGCGGGGATGCTCCCTGCTTTGACTCAAATTTGTTCTCCTTTCATGAATCACCATGGAATTCATTGATCTTCTCAAATAGCCACACCACTACTTATTTAATGACAGCTCTATAACCAAAGCTTCACCGTCCATAATGCTCGTCACTATGGAGCTCTCACCCCAGCGGGGGATGAGTCTCCAACAACTTCATTTCATTATCAAGGTCACGACAATTTCCCGCTGATCGAAAGCTCTCTCATCCCATGATAAAAAGCTCGTTTCAACCGAAATGTTTTTCCTATTCATCTAAAAAAAAAAAAAAAATCAAATCACGGTTAAAGACCAATTTGCCTCTCTTGGAACATTTCGTACATAACACAACCCATCTTCCACCGATTGATCGTGTCATCGACCCTGTTACATCCTACACGCTTATGCGTAAGCCAAAAGTTTCATCTGAATTATCCATAATGTCCAGTGATACAATTTATCTCTTTGGGTTCCATCAAAGCGTCTTGAAAAGTCCCTCGTGACCCATTTTGACCGAACCATCACACCGTATTATAAGTAGTATCGGGCGATGATATCCCCACAACCCTCATTTCTTCTAGACACATGTACGTACCAAGGATGTGTGCGTATAACTAGTCCCAATCGGGGTTTGAATATACGCTGATACTGTGCTGTAGGGGTGATATAAAAGCAGGGAGAGTTTGATGGTTATATTGTACGCCACCCACTCGAACTCTGAACCACCGACATCAGAGAGAATATAAACGCCCGGCGGGAGAAGATACGAGAGAAACGAGAGATGTGGATGCAGCCAGCATCAGTGGCAGCATGGGTTTGGGTTTGGTCTATGTATAGCGGGTCGACCGGCGCGACGAGCGCGCGCTATAAGCTGGCCAACAGCAGCTTTTAGTCTTTGCCGCGATTCCGAACGAGGCAGTTGTGAATCGGCTCGGTTATAGCGAATTTTCGTGTTTTGATCATCGTGCGTTGATACTGGAAGATACTCTTATCAGTCAAATTTGAATGAAAAATAGAGTGAATCTTGTGATGGTTTTTTATCGCCCTGTTTCATAGATATGGAGACCATAATGGTTTCGAAAATAGTGGACAACTCGACAAAACGTGCCAATTGTGCTAGAGAGTAGTGTGAGGGTGCACAAGTCGAATTTGGACCAATGTCAATGTGTGAGTTCACGTGTAATTTTGTCCTCTCACACTCAACGCAACAGTTTGTTTTGACGGCTCGTAAATCGCAACAGACTGACAACCATTTTGACTTTTGAGACAATCAATGTACTATTCTTCGATAACCGACCTTCATGATTGCCCCATTTATCAATTTCTTGTTTTAAAAAACCGAATGTTGTGATTGTGCTTCAGCAGTTATAATTGATGAGAAATCAAGGTCTTTCCTTGTGGAACCACCGAGAACTGCGATGTTTGTCGCAGATAGACAAGTACTCATTGCTATCACTGTCAAAAATACACAAGCCTTAATATGATGCCCGCCTTTTGCTTGAATTCCACCAATGAAAAGGAAAATCTAGATAATGACTCAAAATCATCATGAAATTCTTTACTATGTTGCCTTCATCCATCCACTCGGGTTTGTCAATGTGACTGCAAAGAATTTATCTTATACAACTATTGCAAATCTGACGCTTTAATGAAAAGGTCACCATTATTATGTGAACTCTTGTTGATCAACAAGTTTGCTGCGGAGGCTGAAATCGATGATCTTCCCTTAGATGCCCCCCGAATAATGTTATTTACCATAAGGCCAAAATTCTCAGCACTGAGGGAAGGACGTACGCGGGACCCACCGGTTGGTCCCGCCACAGCAAACGTATTAAAAAATGATAATTTCGAAGTGTACGAACAAATAATCGCTTATCATCTTCCTATAAAAAGCATGAGTGCTTTCTTATTTGTGACTAGTATCGCATTGATTGATCATTCTACAAGGAAGGATTTCAGTTTCAAATAAATGATTTCGTTCGTATCGTAGTGTCGGATAGTCTTTCATGACATGAAAAAACTGCCCATCGACTGTGAAAACAAGTGTCGTTTTTCTCAGATTTGAGATTTGCTTCCCCTCGCAACCGATGTAAATATTGTAGATACAGAAGCATGAGGAGTAGGAATCACGATCAAGTATTACAAACCAGGTATTATGAATGAAGTTGAAAATTTTCCACCACCTCACAGGGGAATTGAAACATGTAGGCTCTGACGAGAAGAAATTAGTTTAGATGTTCGGGTTTCCCGCTTTTTCCCTCTGTTCTGAGTAATCTTCAAGATTATAGTTTGAGTTTTGAGAGCTGAATTTCCCACCTTCATAATTAAATCCGCTATTCAGACCGATCGATTGACTTACCAAAAACCTATTCAATTTTTCAAAAGCTGAAATGTCTAGCATTCAGTATCGATTTAAAAATATCCGAACCTTGACAACCGTTGCGTAAGATATTCTCCAAGAGTTGCTGGAAAAATGACAAAGGAAGATAAAAATTCGTCCCATCGCTTATTTTATAGCTTCGTAAGTGCAATTTTTATGGGCCGTTCGAGCAAATCGATCAAAATTTTTTCACGACTGAATTTTATGATACAACCATTGTCGTGAGTATAGAGGATAAAGTTATCCTGCGAGCGCGTTCCGTGAGATATTCTAGAGATGCGCAACTTAATCCGTAGTTATGTCACCCCTTCGTCTTTATTAGATTCGCGTCGCTTTGGAGAGGAGCGCATTATGTATCTTTTGTCTGATACTATTATTACCTCTAAAGGTGAAAAAGTTATTGTCTTCGAATGAAAGCATTGAACGTTACTTTGGTGGAAGGATTTCTAGGTGTGCAAATCCCAGTCCTGTATAAATGTAATAGTTCGACCTGTTACACATTTCCAAAAATTTATCGCTAATCTGTGTGGGTGGGTATTATTGTAACGGTAGTGAATACAAGATTCCAGTGTCTGGTCATGCAATCGAAAATTCTCGTCATATGCTGCTCTGTAACGCATAACCGATTTTGAAAGTTTGCAACTGTCAAATTTTGAGTTTCATAAAAGATAAATATTGTTCACAACTGAGGAAAAAAGGATGATACTTATTTTATACCATTTTCATTCATTGAGATTTTTTTCAATTCGCTGGGCACATAACAGAAATGAACCCGATAATAGTACATTACGCAACAAGGGTGGAATTTTCCGCACGGAAGGTACTTTTCCCCACTCATTTTGGCAAGCAAAACTGTGCGGGAAAGTAACTTTTCCGTATAGGTTTACGCACGCAAGCACAAAATAGTATATTTCGCACTGAGTTCATGAGTTTGTAGCTCGCTTCTGAACGGTCGGTTTTCGGCCCGAGCCGGATGCAAGGGTAGAAATGACCGCTCGGAAGCGGGAAAACCTCATGTGCGAGGCGCGAATGTTATTTTCCGCAATTTTGTAGGCACCCAAACATCGGAAAATTGCGAAAAATATTTTTCATCACATGAACTAACAGCTGTATCATCGTATTACAGTTCATCAAAACACATTCCATTCAATGTATCTATTCATATTCAACGATTACAATTCTGATATAGAATCACTTGGAGTATATTGGCAGATAATCTTGGAATAGTATCGAGGAAGTATTTTTTGACACACCGTGCGAGAATAGTATCTTTCCGACACGCTGTGCGGAATTGTGTCTTTGTCCGCACTGATTTTCCACTATCCCGCACAGTTTGTCGAGAAACACAGTCCGATACCTGGTTGTGAAACCTATTTTTCCATCCTTGTATCGAAATGTACTATTCTCCTGGAGAAAAAGGAAAAAAATCAAACGATGACTGCACCTCCAATTCAGAATCCGTACATAAGTACAATGAGTCAGAAACTTTGAAATCTTCCGATGTTCGCTCACCAACACCATTGATTCTTGAAAACTTCCTGCCCTCAATCCCGTCCTTTCATTCAGAATAGAAAGATCAATAATTGATGAGAATGCAGAAGTAGAAAGGCGCATTCATAAGAGAGTCAAGGGTGACAGACATTCTATTCGTCGCAAGCCCTTATTCATCATTGAAAAACTTCAATTGAATGACATAAGCACATCAAAAGAGTGAACCCTCTCAACATTTTTCATTTACCATGGGAATGGATTTCTCGACCCCACACCAAGAATTACAATAAATTCTACCGCTTCATTTTACACCAACACCCTCGAATATCCTTCATAATCAGATTATACTGCGTGAGACGTATCCACCTTTATAAATCAAATCCTTTTGTACATTCAAATGAAGCGATTACTATGCAGCCGAGCACTAGAGATCGGATTTTTGAACGGAATACTGCACATTCCGTATCGATTTTTCAGTCAAAAGTCCGTCTCGGTGATAAAAAACAAATTGGCACAAGTCGACATCACAGAGGATACTTGTCTGGAATTTGCATCATTCGATGATCTTTTTTTAAAGCATTAGTATGTGTGAGCGAAATATTCGACGTTCTATACAACTCTCGCTCTGCTATATTAAACCAGGCGCGTGGAATTCGACCGATTCCAATATCTTTGTGAAACGAGCAGCTGAGAATCTTCTCACCCACTTTCTCGACTTCGTCGCGTTCAATTCCACTTCTATACTCTACGTGTATACGTAGATTTTGAGTCATAAACCAGGAAATTGTCGAGAGACAAGAGAGCTTGATTAAGCAATTGCGGGAAGAGAGTTTTGAGGAAGTGGTCGAAGTGTCATCTTCTGAGCTGCAGTAGTAACAGACGAATATAGTCAGACATTACTAGGGGCACCATAGCTTATATTGTTAGATAGATAGATAAACGCTTTATTCTGCCTGCAGGTTTGTCCAGATGATTTCCTCATTCCAATTTGAACACTCCATATTTTGAGATGATACGAGTTTATCCAAAGAGTAGAATAATTTGAGGTTAGTGCACCCAACTTGCCCCATACATGCTGATCTCAGAACTGGGCAGTGGTTGATCTCCCCTCAACTTTTTTTCACATTTGATATGTTGAAATATGAGAAATTAGAGTGGTTTGGATTGACCCCGAATCATTTTTGCGTTTTACAGAGAATTTAAAGTGATTTTCTCATTTTTTGTGTTTGCACAGCCGTGATATCACCGAGAAAATAAGTTCAGTAAAACCGGTGCCAAATTTTTATAGATCGACCAGTCTCAACGAATTTCAGCGCATTTGATTTCTTGACTCAAGATTTCAAGATTCGTCCTCTAAAGTTGCAGGACTCCGATTTGGAACTATTTTATGTGCAAAACACGAAGATGATTTTTGAAACAAGAAGACCAACATCGGAGTATACGCAACATGCCCCCCCCCCATGTGGTTATCTTAAAAGGGAATGCGACCGGAGTTGTTAAGCCACCATCTTTTTTACCACTTACAACCTGTTTATCATTCCAAAATAGATTGAAAATAGTGCTTGGGACCGGTGAAAAGCTCCAAATGTGCTTGCACGATGTACAAAACGATTTTATGCATTTTGTCGATGATTTACATCGTTTTTTTTTTTTTGAGAACTTTGAGACAACTCGACTCTAGTTGATCAAAATTAGACGTTTAATAGCTGATTTTAAAGGTTTTGAAACAAGCGTTTGAATGAGTTCTAGTACGTTGAATATTATTGAGATAGACCAAAGTTGTTGAGATGAAGGCTCAATGGGTGCAAGTTGGATACACTACAAAGGATTTTGTTGAGTCCGATTATGCTAATTATTTGAGAAAATAATAATTACTCACCACACTCCACTTCAAGGTGCAATGTCATGAAAATGTTTTGAGAATCTGACTATGGGGTTATTTTTGAGAGCTCTCACATAGTAAGAATACGTCTTATTCGAGTCGTACCGGTTCATCCTTTAAAACGGCTGGGGAGAAGATTCTTTCCTATATAATCAATATGGGTTGAGAAGAATCAGGTTGTCCATAAAACACCATATTATTTTATGGCTCAAAAACCATCTATCTCATTGGAAAATGTAAAAAGTATCTTTTTGTTGGCCTCTTCGAGACTTACAAAAGAGGTCTCATGGCAATTTCATGAATGATGCGCTTATTTCAAATTATAAGGCACCCTTATTCAAATGTTATGAATTTTGAAGATGTTTTCATCATACATGATACTCCATTTTTCATATTATTGCAGCATGATTCGGAACTTTGGAGGATCATCAAGACCACTTTTTCGGATATATGTATTTAACGGATATATGAAAGAAAAGTTATTCAGAATCTTTCGGCTTTTCTAAATGTGCCAGGAATATGAGAAATGCACATTTGTACGATGGAAATATTGTAAAATCCAGAACATTTTGAACAAAGGTGCCTGAGGGTTAGAAATATTCGAAGATAATGAAGATTTTTCGAGTTATAGAAAAAATGGTCTTTCTACGGCCAAACTGATACATTTATCTCATGTCAATTATACAGGGAAAAATCTACCATACTCGCCATTTTGAGAGATAAATCGATACGTATTTTTGTCGTGCAAAATCTTTCGAAAAATACCCAATTGGTGGATTTTGAGGTCAGTTTTGGGGCACTTATCGCACCAAGAGGCAAGGTGTATCACAGGTCATACTAATTTGTATGGCTCTTATGATTGAGATATTCAAAATCGAGACCAGAGGAAGAAATGAAGCGGTTTCGAGTGCCCATTCACATTATACCATTGATAAAGTAACATTTTCGAATAAAGACTACTTTTTACATGAAGTGGCAGTGCATAACTGAAAGCACGTGAATTGTATTATTGTCAAGCTGCAAAAACTATGCATGAAAGCCAAAGTAAACATGAAAACTTGGCTACCGCATCTCCAAGGTCTATTACCTGCATTTGCAATTCTATCGTTTGTGGCCAGACTTTGAAACTCCCCAAGTTGCTGCATGAATATACTCAATGTGCGCTAGTCTAGTGCCAGATATGTAGACATTTTTTGTTACGATCGAAAATGCTCGTCTTCTTACATTCTCACGTGGGAGACTTTGAACTTTTGGTGAAATTTGATGTTGAAGTCGATGAAATATCTAATATTTCATTAGATCAGTGGTGTTGAACGATCAAACTAATGTACATCGATAAATGGATAGATGGATAAATTTGGACCTATGAGATTTGTGAATGTATGGTCAATGGAATTGAAAACGATTAGCAGATCTAGAATTAGTTGATGTTTCGAAGTTCTATTGAAGAAGCTTTAAAATTTCTTTTCGTGAACAAAATAGTCAGCAAAGTTGAAATTTCAATTCCAGCGAGTCAAGTGTCACGAAAGTTATCGAATTCTTAACGTTGGATTGGAAATTGAGAGATCCATTGGAAGGATTCTTGAGGAATTATGAGGCTGGCGTGTCTCCCGGGTCTTTTTTAGATTCTTCTCATTTTTCCTTCCTGTCAGAGTTATTGGAAAAATTTCAAGAAACGTTGTATTTTTATCAGGGGAAGAACTGAGAAATTTGAGATCTCAAACAGTTTGCAAAAGGGATATCCAATTTTTTCAATAAGGCACAGTCTAATTTCATATGGAGTTTTCTGGGGAAATATCAATTATCCAATTTTTCATGGAATCCCGTTGACATTTTTCCTCTGTCAGCCTAATAATCTCGATTTTTTTCAAGCTTCAAATCTCGACTACTCTTCATGAATATCAGAGCCAATAAGAAATGTCGACTGAAAGAACATCGATCACTCAACACCTACAAATTAAACAGAAATTTCGTAACGAACAGTCGCGAATCTATCACCCGACACCTTCTTCATAACGCGTCACAGCTTCCACTCCTCGAATCCATTGCTAATAATATCTCGATGTTCGTATATCTGTTCTGTAACAATACGAGATCGTATAGCTCGATTTCGTTGAAAATCATCAAGAGTCGAGATTCACAAGCGTGAAAAAGCTCACGTAGCAAAAAAGCAGCCAAGTTGTGGCTCTGAGAATCTTCTGCTCTTTTTCGCAACAAGAGTCCACCGACCCAGTGCTTTGATGGCGAGCACTTTAATTAGTCACTGGTAGGCTATTCTTTCTGTTCGTTCTCTCGGCAGCCAAAACGAGGGCTGCATACTCGACACGGACAAGATCAGAGGCAAAAGTCTTCTGCGCAGTAATATTGTTTGGTCTCTCTTTTTTGGCCATTGTATTATTTATATATCGAATGATCGCACTTGCCTGTTGGAATTTGGCATCTCCGACGAAAACAGAGTAGTTTTGAAAATTTAGCGATACACTTTTATGAGTTTTCGAGACGAGACAAATTGCACGGGATGATCTTTTTTTGCTCGGTAATATTTGTATAACTATGTAAGTGAAACTCTCGGGTCACGTATAGACGGATCTCGCGGCTACTTGTTGCTTCTGCATCCAACTTTTGGGCAATTACTCACTGAGCTTATCGCGGATGCTCTGGCGGCTATTCAACTTCACTAGCCCAGACGACACTCGAGGGTGTATAGTGGGTGACCTACGTGTCAGTAAAAAAGTTTTGGACGTTATTGACATTGATCTGCTGTCAAGAAATGATACTACAAGAAAAATATCGATTGCAAAATCATTTTTATGGATCGAAAAGCGCCCTTATCATGGATTTTTATGAACTCAACGGCACTATTTTTCATTGCATAGTTAAAGAATTTAGCCTCTCCCTCAACTATTGACAATGAGTGTACAAATTGTGCTTTTTTTGTCACAGAGGTTCCAGAAATTCCACAGCATACATTTTTCGTCCCATTTCAGAAAATTTTGACATAACGATATTTGCATTACTCTCGGTGATATTGAGCAAGACTCAAAATTTTCCATGGAGGAAGGTCAAATATATCCGAACTGATTTTGATTCTCTAAATTAATTTCGGTAAAAAGTGAAAGAAGTTTCATCCTAAATCGAAACTGTGATGGTCAATGCGGGCTCACTGGTCAAAATTTGCAGCTGCCAGACGCAGACATCAAACTAATTTCTTTGGGAAAATCGATGGAAGAGAGATGATGTGAGCATTTTTCCCTAATTCTTCCAAGAAGCCATTCCTGCATTGAAATTTTGCAATCAGAAAAAGAGGGCGCATCTCATTGGAATGCTGTTAATCAACTTTTCCTCAGTAGATCACGTGTACAGAGTTCGAGACCAGAAGTTCAAAGGTCAAAATGTACATTTCTTGTCCAAGAAACAATTTGGTAACAATTGAGGAATCCATAAGATTTTCAGAGCTTTGCGGAAATGTCGATTAGATACTATTGATGTTTGCAAGGTCACAGGCAAGCCACGTGAGAATCAAATCCAAAGTTACTAATTCAAACACTTGCAAGGTTTAGTATAATTGAGCAGTAAAACCCAAACTCCAAGTTCACTACAGACTCTCAAATCTTGGAATAAAATTCTGGTGAAGTTTATAAAAATCTTAGTTACTTAAATCAAAATATCTTCTCCCGATCTCCCAGGAGAGAATTCTCACGTATTGCTACCGGTCTAGTTAAAATGTATGAATGCTCTAATTTTAATAATGAAAGAAACTTCCTCAGATCATGCTTTTACTGAAAGTACAAAAAAATTCGCTCCACTCAGCATATGACACGCGTAATCTAGCGGTTATTCGACCAAAATTAGATCATTGTTCATAAAGAGCCGGTGGTATTTCCGCGCAAATACCCAATTCAACGGCCAATTGATTGCCAGGCTATCACGCAACGCTACAATATCCAATGACACGCTGGGGATTCGAATAGCATTTGCTTTGAAGCCAGAATGCCCCACTTCATTCTTGATAAGAGAATTCAGTATCATTGTTCAAAACCCAGTTTCTGTATAGAATTAGACGAAACATGATATTCCGTGGAATTTTCTTCTGGCCTCAGTAAGCTCAATAAAAACAAAATGAGATCGTAAAATAAGAAGAATATTCTGTTGGGTATGTTGCCACTCGGACGTAATGTCTTGAAGCTGAACTGGATTGGGCAACACAAACAAAAGAGTCAAAACTTCGACAAAGCCGGTCGCTCTGTAAAAACTGCCCACTATAGTTTGTAGTTTTAGGAATGATTATGTGGTGTAAGAAGTATCCAAACTCAATTCTTAACACTTTTAGGAAAGATATATGCATCGTAGCTTTGCTTCTCAGTTCGCGTCTGAGTTTTGTTCAAGAACATGATTCATGAAAGTCACCATTATGTGGGACGTTTTTAAGAAAAAGTCGAGATACGACGTTTTTGCCTTCTCTCCAAGTCTTTGAATGCTTATTCTTTCCCTATAACTTGGAAGTAAAGAATTCTGATTTTCGGGACTAACATTTAATACAGCTTATATAATATCTGTAAACGAATAAAATAATAACAGCGTTTCCGGTAGCTCGTCCGCGAAAAGGACAATCGGTCGGGAGATGAGATGGGAACTGAGGGCAATATGATCAATCTGATGGGACAACAAATGAGTCGATGGACTTCTGAGTATTCGTGACTTTTTTCCCAAAATTTCTGTATAAGTTTCTAATCAACCGTGTTTCTTTCAAGTAACGGTACGTTAGAGAAACATCGGTCACAGTAAAAAAAACACGTCTTCCAGCATATTGTGAGAGTCTCTTCAGAAAAGCTTTGATTTCTAATTAGAAAATCAGCCATCACGACTTTGAGAATCATGTTAAACTCAAGATTTTGGAAGGGGGTTGGCAACAAAATATAAAACTATTTCTCAACAACGTCATCGGTGACGAGTTTTTGGTCATGCGCATGTAACCTTAAATTTGGTGAACAATGTTACGACTGGATGAGAGAATAAATCCTAGTATTTTGACTTCTTGGTGAGAATGGATGAGTCATCCAATGCACTCATTGGTCTAGTTTCATTGATTATCAATAATTACTATGCCAGACTCACAAGATTGCTCAATCATTTTGTCTTTGCAATTTTTCATGCAATTCTGGAGCAGTCTCCTTGAATGGTTTCGGATATAAAGATGTAATTTCAGCTGTGAGTGATCGTCCCGACAACTTTGAATAATCTCAGTGCCATAGAGCTATATTGGTATAAGTCGAGGATGGCATGGTGCCTGAGGCAATGCTATCATGGGACCATTTGTCTTGTCAGAGTGGCGCCTGTAACTCAGTTGCGTGTGAAAGATCGTTTCGACTTCTCGAATTCACGAGATAGTTCACAACTCCTCTGCTGGGTGACCACAAACTTGTCTTTGATTCGTGGTATCGGTGACATTTTCAGCTTTGATTCATTGACACAGGAGGTGTCAGATATTTTTGTGAGAATATCGTCTCTCGAAGATGACGCAGAAGCAGCAATCATCTATTTGTGAACTTGTTGAGCACCTTCAAATCTCTCTTCTCTGAGTAACTTTATCTTCCATGCATGATTCTTTCGATTCCCTTGATTTAGAATCGCTGTTCACAAACCCGTAGGCAGAACAATCATAGAAACATTTATAACTCAACGAATTGCAACTCCTTTTTGCCGGTGATAACTTTTAGGCAAAATTACTTCTTCACTGAGCTAACAGGCTTCTACTTTAGATGATATCATTGGAATTTTTCTGCCCAGTGATGACCAATAAAAACAGTCTCAGAAATAGCAAAGGAGATTTTCGGAAATTCGAAACGGACTCAGCCGTTCTGGTCCGGAGCCACCCACATGGATAATTCACAAAAATGTCTTCCAAAACCAATACTTTCATTTGAATATTTTATAAATGCTTCACCGAGTCCGTCTTCCAGCGAATGGGAAAATCGAACCTATGATGTATATTTGGGTGGTTCATATTTCCCAAACCCTCTTTTTCGACTTCTTCTACGGTTTTCTCGCATCCTCATGACAAGAAAATGGTGTTTTTACCGCGAGGGAGCCGAAAAAAAATCTCTAACCGACCCGTCAGAGCGATTTTTAAATCAAATTCCTTACCCAGTTTTTGGCCTTTCCTGTGCATGCGCACAATTGTATGCTTGTGAAAGTATCTTGAAACGATAGCTGGCAAAATTTCTTTCAAAATGATCCCCTGATAAAGTCGATTTGATGAATTGTAACCAAGGTTATGACTGTTTTTGGGAAATGAACGAGTTCAAGCTGTCAAAGAACGCCGTTGTTCGACTCGCAGATTTGACACATTGGACTCTTCCACTTTCGAAAAACAGTCATAACTCTGGTTGAAATGCACCAAATCGACTTTATCAGGGGTCATTTTGAAGGAATTTTTGCCTGCTATCGTTTGAAAGTACTTTCACAAGCATACTATTACGCGCATGCGCAGGTAAGGCCAATGAATGTGCAAGGAATTTGATTTAAAAATCGCCCTGGCGGGTCGGTTAGAGATTTTTTTTCGGCTTCGTCGCGGTTAGAACACTATTTTCTAATCATAAGGATGCAAGAAAACCGTGGAAGAAGCAAAAAAAAGAGTTTGGGAAATAAGGACCACCTTAATGTATATAGTATGAAGACGTCGAGTAATATTAACTGATGATTCCTTGATTCTTACAGAGAAACAATGCAGTTATGAGTATGGGCATCAGAGAGGCTGTCATATTTCGACATAACCCGACAACCAGGAGCCAAGAATTGCGAATTAGGATCATCAGTGACACCCTAAGTCCAGTCAAATAGCAAATCAAACAATGACATGCAAACCTAGAGATCGAAACGCAGTTCATGCCGATGTCAGATGATTGACATCACCTTGACTGGGAACTTCAATCACGAAGTTGACTCTTCTCTGAGGACTGATTTTATTGAGAGGAAGACCCGATTCTCGCATAGTCATGGCCATGTCGAATCGGATGAAAGCCTTGTACTCAGAGGTATGCAATTTTTTCACATCATATTTGTCTCGATGGAATTTCTGAAAAGAAACGCCCAAAAAAGCCATTGAAGTTGGAATATTTCAGAGTCAAAAACTTCTTTCGTTGACTTACATTTTCACGAGGCTCTAATTTCTAGAAATGCTCCATCCTCATGGATAGATCATTGAGTTTGATATAGCGTTTCATTCCATTGTGTCAAAGGATCTACTCGAGAAACTTAACATAGCGAAGGAAAAAATTCCTTCAGCTTTTTTTACTTGGCACTTCTCACTGCTCTGATGGCATTTTCAATAATCCTGGATATGTTTGTGGAAAGACTCCTATAGTATTCTATCGTTGTTATGACCGCAGGTAGTGTTCGAGCGTCGAATTCTGCTGGCGTGCATGGTCCTCCTTGGCTTATCTATCATTGCTTGGACGGTAGCAATGGGCACGAACTACTGGCTGGTGGCCAGTTCGCCCGAGGATAAACTCATCCTCATGGGTGAGGTGGGCATGCACAATGGTACAAAGGTCTTTCTCGGTGGTCAGTCCGGTCTTTTTCGCTCTTGCAACTGGGGCTACACGCAAATCTTCAGATCCAACGGCACGACAGAGCGCCATCCCTTCAGTAAGTTGAGAGGTTTTTATCTTCTCATCTATTAAATTTCGGCTGTAGTTTACTTACCTCGAGTATCAAACTATCGAGCATCAAGCAGAGTCTTGGCTTAATTCTTGCCCAAAAAGTTCAGATGTTTCACACTCGTACCCAAGCTTTAGTTGAATAGAGAACGAATCAGTTACTTGTAAATGTCGGGGTGGACGATGACATGTAGATAACGTTCTCTCGTTGAATTTCAAGGGAGTAATTTATATATAACTTTTTCGATTGGTTACATTGAGGAAAATGTTAAATGAAACTAAACTGACAGCTCATGCTCGTTGGAAATATTGTCGTGGAGTCAATTTTAGCTTAAATACATGGGTCTTTGATCGGAGTTCAGGAAATTCCCGAAAATTCTAATAGAGTTAGAGTTATGGAAATCATTCCGCCCGTGATATTGTATAGGTGACAGAATGACAAAAATAATGATAAATGATGTACAATGGTAACTCAAAAATAGCACGTGTATCAAGAGCAAAAATAAGGTAAGCGTACCCAACTTGCCTCTGTCCCCAACTTGCCCCCATATGCCGATCTCGGGAATGGGCACTCCTTGCCCTCCCGGCGATTTGTTTTTATGCTCGTTATGTTGAAATATGAGAAAGTACGTAATTTGCATCGATCCCGAATCATTAATGCATTCTCCAGGAAATTCAAAGTGATTTTTCTATTTTTCGTGATTGCTTAGCTAAGAAAGCACCGAGGAAATTGCGTTCAGTAAAGCCGATGCCAAATTTTTTTAGTTCGACCAATCTTGACGTAGCTCAGCGCATTCGATTTCTTGTTTCAAGACCTTCAGAATTCATCTTCGGAATTGCAAAGTCCGGATCTGGAGCTGTTTTATGTGCAAAACACGGAGACGATTTGTAAACAAGGATGCCAACATCGGAGTGTACCTAACACGCCCCCATATGTTCATCTCAAAAGGGTGTGCAGTACGACTTTTTTACCACTCAGAGCGTGTTCATCACGTCAAAATAGGTCGGGAAGAGTGTTTTGGACCGGCGCAAAGCTCCAAATGTGCGTGCACGGCGATAAAAACACTCTATCCCCGATTTCCATAATTTATTTTGGAAGAATTGCGACAGTTCGGCAAAAATTCACCAAAATTAGACGTAGCTTAGTGTATTTCAAAGGTCCTCAAACAAGCTTTAAAATGCGCTGAAATACGTTGGAAAATGTTGAGGCAGACCAGAGTTGTTCGGGAAATGCATAATGGGGGCAAGTAGGGAACACCATTTTGTAAATTCCAAAAAATCACTTAACGGAAAAATTGAGACAGCTTGGCTCCAGTTGGGTGAATTGAAAAGTATTTAAATTCATTTGTCAGGTCTTGGAATAAGCTTTGGAATGAGCTAAAGCACGTTGGAAATTGTCGAGGCACACCAAAGTTATTCAGAAAATGGCTTGATGGGGGCAAGTTGAGTACTTACGTTATATTTATCACTGATTTTGAGAGAAAGCTGATGAAATTCTGTTCTTTTTGGAGAAGTATGGGTTGAGGAATGGAATCGCGAATATCGAGTTTCTTCCATTTCTGTATCATCCAATCTATTAAAAAATGACAGCGACGTAGTGAGACAAGATCGATTAAGACCAACATAATCCTAAACGCACTTCCCAGTTTGTATATCCATCAAGAGAAGGTCCACTGCCACATATCTCGTGCTCGTGATGAGCGTATAGAGGAGTTGCAAGACATTGATGAGCTCGTAAATTGGCGCCTCTTGTAAACATGCGAACTGACTACGAGGCTTTTGGGCTCAAATACGTCAACAGTTCTGCTGTCCTTACATTCCACAGCTTTATGTTCATGTTTTCATCAAGCTATTTCGTCTCAGAGGAACCTATTTTTGACTAATCAAAATCTTGACTGGGTAGTACCTCAAAGGAGTACTTCTTATTTTCAATTAGCAATTAAGGAGGATAAATTTCAATTTTTGCAATACCTATCCTATTGAACATGGCCGTCGAACTTGACAAAAACTTGACATTTAAGCCTTTACCTCGGTGATAATTGAGTTTTTTCTCTTCTCTTTTCAGAGGATTGTAACAAGCATGATCTGTTTCCACCAGAAATGAAACAGAAAAGTGAACGAAGAGCAGACGAAGATGCGACCCTGATCAGTAAGTATTTTATTATAGTAGTCATAATTTCTGCATCAATTTGGAGGACTAATGCGATGAATAGATTAACAATTCCTTGATTTTTCACCGATGGACAGATTTTTGTAATAACACAAAATTCCAAGAGTTTTCACGTCATTGCCTCAAACAATTCAACTCATTTGAAATCCCCGCGATTCTTTTTACATCATCAGAGAGTTTCAGTTATACGCCGTTGTCGGCTAGTAAATGGCTTGGGAAATGATGCTTTCCGATTCTTTATTGCATGTCACCAAAACAAGACTCTCTTACGAACAAACATTTTCCACAAGTTTGACTCACTCATTTCATGGAAGTCCTTACCGCACCTCGTTATGGGACGTTATTGCTCGCTTGCAACTTCTTCACTACTTCAAATGCTCGTTCACCGACTCGAAAAACGATTTCGTAAGGAGTAATATCAAGCTCTAAGATGCAATCCTCGCTCCGTTAGAGAGACCAAGAACTGAGAAGAATTGGATGTATAAGGTGCTTTTTTGCAGGTTGACTTTTGAAACCTAGATCTGTCAAATTGAAGTGACATTCACACGAAGCAACTTGACGATCTGATAAAGTTCATTTCGCCAGTAGTAGTTGACCGATACAAGATTCTAATGTGACATTATTCAAATGTTTCTATTGATATTTTGCAGATTACCACAGGGCGGATGTCTCCTTCGCTATCATAAGCATGTTCATCATGCTGATGGGATTCGGATTTTCAGTTTATACGTTTCGGAATCCACGATATACCTTCAAGAGGCTGGCAGGAGGGATTCATTTCATCACGTGTGAGTTTTGTGTTGCACTATTTAATCATTTGTGGGGCTCTGCGGGCTCTGAGATACATCATATTTCCACCGGAAGTGCTTCAGTATGAGCATAGCATTTTCATTGACACTGCGACCTCTATAAAACTCAAAATCTTCCAATCCCAAAGTCAGAGGATGGATACAAGTTATATAGTTGGTCGTTATATCTTCATGGAATCAAAATTTGAAGGTTGAATTTTTTCAATGTTTTCAAGTGCTTCTACTCATTCTATGGTTTTTCTATGATATGAGTAGAAAAATGACTCATTTTGAGCTTTAATTTTTTTGGTTTGATAAACTCGGTCAGAAAGCCCGGATAGAATCCATGTTAGAATTTCGAGAGTATTCCACCCAGATTCTTCATACGTATCCACAGGTCAAGTCCTAAGAGGCTACGTAGATGCAATCAGCGTGATTATTCCAAATTAGGGAAGTCCACGTGGCTCTTGCGGATGTTGCCTGTGAATCTACGAGAAATTTAACGTGACATTTTTCAAGTAAATTTTTCCCAATGATTACTTTGATCCGAGCGATCCTGATCATGCTTCAGTGAGACATGGTCAAACTGACAGACCAATGTTAAAGAATGAAGTTCAATTCTACTCAAGGTACAGTACCCTGCAAAAAAAAATGGAACACGGATATCCTCACTAAAACGCCCATTACTCCGACGCGTTAGGGTTTACGCCAATTTTCCAAAAAGCACTTGAAAGATGAGAGAAAAAGCTATCAAATTATGTGTTTTAGAATTTTTTTCGGTCGAAATTTCATGCCTTTAATTGAAACTCAAAATTGGAAAAATTCTCATTTCAATCAATCATTGATCATTTATCGGAAAATTACGATAGCGTAAAAATTCTTGTGGGATGTTATAGCTCTTTTCAAGACCTTCAAAATCGTTCTTCTACACATTACTCTACGATTTTTCACACCCGAGTTACGAGCGATCTCGTACAAAGAATTTCGTACGAGTTGAGGGTATCGAAAGTATGGAGACATGAGTTTTTCTTAGTTGAGGTGGGCGGAAGTCCTTTCAACCAATTTTTGGAATGAACCTGGCAATTATTTCATAGAATTCCGAAGATTTCACGTCAAAATCGTAGATTATGACCTTTTCCGTATTTTTGTTACACTCAACCCGTACAAAATTCTTTGTACGAGACCGCTCGTAACTCGGGTATAAAAACCCGTAGAGTAATGTATAAAAAATCGATTTTAAAGGTCTTGAAAAGAGCTACAACATCCCACGAAAATTTTTACGCTATCGTAACTTCCCGATAAATGATTGATGATTGATTGAAGTGAGAATTTTTCCAATTTTGAGTATCAATTAAAGGCATGAAATTTCGATCAAAAAAAATTCTATAAAACACATAATTTGATAGCTTTTTTTCTCATCTTTCAAGTGCTTTTTGGAAAATTGGCGTAAACCTTAACGCGTCGGAGTAATGGCTGTTTTAGTGAGGGTATCCGTGTTCCATTTTTTTTGCAGGGTACTGTACTTCATGGAAAGTTTTCTGTGAGTTGTCAATAGGAAAAATGGTAGAAGGAATCTGTAAATGCAACTTTGCAATGTAGACAAAATCAGCTTAGAAACCTTAAACAAATCCTGGGACCTCCGTCGAATTTTGACCCCGAGACCTCTGACTCCCGTGTATTCCACATGGGATTCTTTTTGAATATGGCAGGGAATCAACGTGCATTTTCACATTTACTCCTTTGATAAATGGACGTTTGCTGCATGAAAATTTTCTGTTACTGTTATTTGTGTAGATGAAAAAAAGTACGGTTGGCGTCAGGAACACCAATGCAAACAGCTCTGTTTGCATAAAACTTCTCGGCCAAAAGATTCTTGTCTGAGTAATATCTCACAATTTTGATCCCAATGATCCATTTACACAATGATTTCTTGACTATCACCTATACACAAAAAATACATTGAGATTCTGAACTAAACTGACTCAGAATCTTCCGTTTCAGATTGCCCTTAGAAAATCAGTAAACGCATCCCTTGTGTACCAACAAATTCTTTGAGTAAACGTTGAGACCCACGTTTCTTTACCTGGTTTAAGAGCCTTTCACAATTTTTCCCGCAATTTCGCTTATTGGAATCAAAAATAATTGAGTCATATATTTCCAGGTGCCTGCGTGATGATGGTGATCCAGGTCAAACTGGCTCTAGCCGAGTACGGGGGCAAAAAGGAGCATTGGCTTTTTCCCCGAGGCTCGGACGTCACATATGGATTCTCGTTTTGGCTTGCCTGGATTGTCTTCTCCTGCAATCTTCTCGTTGGCTTCTGTTTCATGATTTTTTCAAGAAAACGCAAACGAGACCGGGCGCCAAACGACGAGATGTCTATGGCCGATGAGCCCACAATAATCGGCCGTTGAGTCCACCGACTCAGTTCTTAAGAGAAAAAAAACTCATCAGTGTTTGGGTTACTACTAAGACTGATGGCTATTGATTTTATCCGGTGCAGTGTCGCGACTAGTGTGACGTTATTGTTCGAGTGTATCAGCGCGCAACTTGATCTCGAGTTTAAAATTTGTCTGGACTCTTGCCAGGACATGAAAGCAAATCTCGTTTTAGCGATGGTGGACTTTATTGCTCGCTTCGTGAGAGACTGTTTGCGACTTGGAGTGATAAATTTGCGGTGAAGTCATGCGGACTCTGCGTTCTGGCCGAACAAACGAGTGTCTATAATAATGTCGTACTCTTGGTTATGCAGTGCTCTTGATGTTAGTTGGAGTGCATCGAGAGTCTGTTGAATGCAATCGGATGAACACAGTATAAATCAGTTGACTATGCTTGAAAAGTTGAAGAAAAGCAGAGCGATTTGGATTGATGAAAGGGATTTGAATAATTGACGTTGTTGTGAGTTGTCTTAGAGATGGCTCCACAGCATCATATTAACTTCAGTGTCACATAGTTTTTCCAAAATTTGGAAACTGTTCAGAATGTGCTTCAAGCCAATTTCATCCGTTCGACCTAAGCTATTTTGTTAGTTCAACCTGACTCCTCTGTTAATGCTCAACAAGATTTTGGGATCGGTATATCTCTCTGACGAGACTACGTCTGCCTTGGATACTTTTAGACGTAGAAAGCAAATCAGCAGTCATTTTTTAATCTGCACGTCAGGATTTTTTGCTAGAGGCTAAAAACTCGGTCCACAACCGGATTTCTTGGCCTAGATGATAATTTTGACATGGTGGCTCGAAAAATAGCACATGATCGTATTTAGACGCTCTTTTTACGTTGGGAGAGGTATATTTGGATGCCCCCAAACCAGAATTTTTTTCCTCGTGCTTTTTGAACAGCTGGGATCTATCTAAATTAGGTGTTCTCGCGTTATTTTCATCCCCAAAAGATGAAAAACACCCGTTTTAGCAAGAACCCTCATTGCTAAGAAATCATGAGGGAAAAATTTTCCCTTGCACGGGGTATCCAAATATACTTTCTTCACGTAAGAAGACGATTTGAAGACGATTCCATGCTCCTTTCTGAGTTACTATGCCAGGATTTTTGTCCAGAACGAGAAAACCTATTTTGGATCAAGTTTTTGCGTCTAGCAGGGAATCCTGACGTGCAAGTGCGAAACGGACCGCAGATTTGCTTTCTACGTCAAAATTACTCAAGAGAGTAGTAGTGTCGTAAGTGAGACTTATCGACCCCAAAGGACAGATCCGTCGAACTAGAATGACGAAAGCTCATTTCAGATTTTCAAACGAACGCATCGGTATTTTGGAGGAAATCCTGATCGATCATTACCCTGAGAGAAATCTTAATCCAAAAGTAAACGACGATAAAAGCAACGTCCGAAATATCTGAGTAAATTTATGAAAATTTGGAATAAATTGTTCTATAACGTCCTAGTTCGTATCCGTCCCGCATGCCGGACGAGAAATCGAGGCGAATTCCTTGCCATTAGAACCTAAGCTCTTAGATGGCTGCTAGTGACCAAGACTTTGTTTTGATTTCTGGCTGTGCGGCATCCATTTGTTTCAGTACCTCAAGAAGTTTGAATAATTCGCCTACTCTGTTTTCTGAATGACTGAGATCTCTCGGGAAACGTATTCTCGAGATGATTTCGCTCTCTCCAGATAAATATCGCCATTTTTACCTCGAAATGGAATTTGAAGGTAAAATTTTCCAATCGTCTTGGAGTCATCGTTATAGTAATCGTTCTTCAGTAGTACAAACGAGAACTACTGAAATCTCTTTTCTAACTACATAAACTTGAGATAACTGCTACTTTATGGTCAACATTTCATGCCAAAATTAGCTCTATCGGGAAGACGGAAAATGGAATTCATATAGCCTATATCGAAACACCGCGTGAAAAAAATGAGACAGTAAGCCAGTCCGTATTTTGTTTCTCTTCTGATGATAAAATTGTCGAGCTTCGAATTCACATCGCTGTAATAACTAAAGAAGCTTTTCATTACTGATCTTTTTATTATGAAGAAACCCAACCGTGTTCAATACCTCATTCTAGTCCATTTTGAGCATACCCAAATTCTATATAGGAAGTGAACTGTACATTTGAAATAGAATTGTGCAAATAAGAAAATATATATATATGACGTGCCATAGATGTCACCTCTAGACTTAGATTTTCTCGCTTTCTATCATATAATCGTGTACATAGCGAGGGGAAGCAAATCATTAGATACTACCTCTTTGATCTAAAACTAATTGATAATACTATTTTCCTACTTGATGCTCTCTGATTCGATAATAATTGAGATATAGTTGACCGTAGCGGGTAATATTCTATCAAATGACCAAAAGCAAACCTAGACTTGAAAAATGAGATTTATGAAAAATGATTCCTGGGAAACTACTTCTTGTCTAGGGTAAGGTTTTCCGCGCGAAAGAGAAATGACGAAAAAAAATTTGGTGCTCGTTCTTCTTTATATGATACACATAGTAAATGTTCATTCATACATAACAGTTCTCACTCTCAACTTATTCTGTTTTTACAAACAATTCTTATTTGAATGTATCTCGGACTTCAAATCGTCCTCAACATACTCTAAAATTATTTCTTATTCAACCAGGGTTGCGGTATTGCATGTGTATTCATTAACATCCGAATATATAATAGTGTGCATTAAAAAATGAATTGATGAAAAAAATTACAAGAAAATTCTCATTCCTGTCAGCCATAATGGGACTTGAGAGCAATTTACTCGAGTTGAATAAAAAATTATCGAATGTCATCAATTGTACGTTTTACGTGTAACTCTTAACTATTAGATATAAAATTCCCAATTCATTCTTAAAAAATCATCATTATTGGAATAGGAGCATCTCGATCATCATGAACTATTTACAACAATATTCCGCCATGTCATTTCATGAGTCTGATTAAGGCTCATGTTTATGTACTTTCAGATGACAAAAATTGCATGATCACCATGTACTCTCGCCAAAACCATCAGTGAGAACTCACTGAACTTCAGTTAGTTTGGGATCAACTCTGACTGAAGACTTCAGTGAGGAGTTTCAGTGAGTATCCACTGAAATTGCACTGAAACTTTAGTGACCTTGGGTGGTCGAATGGGTCCTCACTAATGGAGTTTCAGTGAGCACCACTGAAATTTCAGTCGGACCATCCACCTGAAATTTCAGTGATCTTTGGTGTCGGACGGGCCATTGTCACTGAAAGTTCAGTGATGGGGACTCGTCTGACTGCCCAAGGTCACTGAAGTTTCAGTGCGACTTCAGTCGATAATCACTGAAATTACTCACTGAAGTCTTCAGTCAGAGTTGATCCGAGACTAACTCAACTTCAGTGAGTTCTCACTGATGGTTTCGGAGAGAGTAGTTATAGTCTACGTTCCACTTTCTTTCTTGAATAATATATTTTTTTCTTGTTGATTTATGCTCAGACTCTGGATTTCATTCAATGTTTCCATCTAATTTCTGTGCTTTTATACAAAAGACTTGCAGATTAGAAAAATGACATCAATGTACAAGTATGCGTTTTAACTGCGCATTGTTAGAGATTCATCAATATTACGGGAGGCACAAAGAACCTTATAGTGTTAGACACGTACAATCAGATCTCTCTGCCCAAATGAAATAATCATTTTCAAAATAACCGCCTCAGTCTCGCAGAATACTACATTGTAGATAAAGATCACAATGACCAATCATTCATCAGCCAATAATAAACTCGTCTCACTAGATTCAATCGGATCGACGTTTGCGGTTGATAAATTGACCTGCTTGTCTTCGTTACAGTCATTGTCCTTGGATTTGTTCTCGCACTCAGATGCAACATCGCTCGGTCGGCCAATTTTTATCAGCTTAGCATACCTGTAAACATATAATCCATTGCGATAAAAATTCCGAAAATGGTCTTCGCAATCAGGACTGTTACAGTTTTGCAATTTTCAACTATTTCAAGTAACATGAGCGTGCCTAGTTTGCCCCCACTGCTTTTGATTTGATCACTAGAGAAAAAAAATTCGATAGTTGCAACATAGAAAATTTTGCACCCAGTTGTTGAGGTTGTAGCTTGCTTCTGAGCGATTGGTTTTCGGCGTGAGCCGCAGGCGAGGGTCGAAATAATCGCTCGGAAGCGGGGAACCTCAAGAACGAGGTGCAAATACTATGTTATGCAATTTTACGAGCACTCAAACATCGGAAAATTGCAAAAACAATATTTTTGGCCCAAAGAATGCAGAGGTCATACTCAATCATTAGTAAGCTCTCATAAGACATCTGAGTGAGAATGCGCGGCAAGATCTGCAGCTGCTCTCTTTCGAGATTTCAAGTGGAAGCGAAATAATTAGGCGCTGAAGATAAATTAGGCCCAATAACATTATGCGTGAGTAATTCCGCGCGAATGCGGATCACGAATTGCAGACATGTTCCAGACTGCTCTTCGCCGGTTTCAATCGATGACATGGTCGAAAACATGAATTTGATTCCCCTATGGAATTCAAAAGAATTCTTTCGTATCCCCACGAGGAATGATTTCTTGCTAGTGTTTGAAACAGAAAATACCAATGCTTTATTTGTGAAATGCTTGTAGTCCCGATTTGAAGCGAGTTGCAGACACGCGGTTGGTGGCTGTCGAAACGTCTTCAAAAATTCTATTCTGAATGGTCAAAGAGATGTTGTTCAGACTCATTTTGATAAGTGGCTTGTTTAAAATTAATGAAGAGGTTTCAATAGGCTCTCAGCTCATTGACATTTGAGGAAGTGTCCGAGCGAAAATTTTGCCGAAAAAGGTCTGTTGTATAGGCAACTCCCAAGAAATGGTATAATGACGACGAGAATAATAACTTAGCACACTAATCTACCAAGAGCCCAGTCAACTTCAACCATTTTTCCCTTTGATATTTCAAAGTTGAATCGACAACGGCTTACTTTAGTTCAAAGGAAGAACCAGATTTTTCCAGACTGATGTCTTGACTCACGCAATTGCAATCTTGAGATGACAGACGATTATGCACAAAGTGAATGTTGCAAGAGTATTGACGATCCGTCGTTCATCTTACCTAACGGTGTATCAAACTGGCGTCGTCTTTTTGAGGGAACCCGATCTCCATGCGCAATTTCTCACAGTCTCTGGCAGAGGAGGTAGATTCTCACCGATATCGAGAGTCACGCATTCTTGGTGCATCTCCAAAGCATAGTCATCAACCGCGTCCGCGATCGTGCTCACCTGTGGAAATTTATCATCTTCATTCAGTTATCGACACTCGTTAACAAGGAGGAGACTTTTTTCACAACGGATTAACAACCCTGGATAGACAAGTCAAAAGCTGTGGATAATACCGAGTTAATAATTCTGAGGGCCAATTAGAATTAGAATGTTTTGAGTTAATTTAAAGTTTCAAAGTGATTGATCAGATACTTTAATCGTTCCTGTGTCTCATGGGAAATTTTTGAAAAGACTCACGAAGTACCAAGAGAAACTGTACATTCGGGTCATCCCAATGAAGTAATTGCAAGGAATGATTATACCATTTATACTTCATCCTCTAAATGACACACATGATGATTTGAATAGTTAAGATAAGATGCCTCGTTCGAGCTCACAGACGTTCAATTATCCAACTGCACCGACTTCGGCGGTGTCAATATTCTGCAAGTGTTACTGTTTCTTCATCGATTCCAATGATTCAAAAACAAATGTATTGTCACATATGATAAGGCTAGAATGATAGTCGTAGAAGAATTTACATGAGATCCGCAACATCAGTTTCTACTTTAGTTCGATGTTTTCTCAACTCGTTGCTGGTTTTCGGAGAATACTTCTCGTGGAATATTTGTAAGTGGATATCACACATGAAATAGGAATCCATGCCCATGTGAATTCTGGCCACAACTGACTGAGTAGAATGAGAATCAGCTCACCGTCTCTGTCGTGAAGTCGTGAACGATACCGGTCGGCGTGGGCAGATACTCGTCGTAGTCAAGTTGGTTGTGATGATTGTGATGATGGTGATGAAGATGGTGGTGGTGGTACTGGCAGTTCATGGGCTCTGGCTCGTAATAATATCTCTTTTGGTGGCGTTCGCACAGGTGGTAGCCACCGTACACATGATTCATGTGTGGCGTCGAATGGATTATCCCTCGGTGATTTTCCAATCCGTATTGATGATCGCACTGTGAAGTTTTGAAAAATTCCATGAGATACGATCTCATCACGTGACAAATGATAGTTTTATGAGACAAGAGATTCGGAAAACAGTTGCGTTACCATGACGTGCTTTGATCCTCAACCCTCTAATGCCTGTCTTTGTTATATGAAAAAAATGCATTGTGCCGTTCAGAACAGAAATGATCGGTGTGGATGAAAAAGAAAGTCATTGGTTGAACGAAAATGGACATTTTTTCATAACGTTACAGCGGTACATAATGTGGGTATTTTGACCAACTAATCCTTTGGGTGTGGTGGCCGCACTACAGTGACCATCTATCTTCTTCAATTTTGAGTCTCTCAAGGGCCAATTCATGCACGATTCTCATCAGCTCGTACCATACCAGAGTCGGCATTTGTTCATGAATCTGTTATATGTACAAACAAACATGGGAAATTTGTGGTCCTTCGATAAAAAATTACACGATTTCAATAGAACTCGATCGATTTCCATAAATATCGGTAAATAGGGGTATTTCGAGTCGGAGTTCACGGAGATGGAGTCAGATTTTAAGCATTCAAAATGGTGGCGGAAATTTCTAAAATTCCTAGGATCTGGCTAGAATTTTCTCATATAAATAGCGGTTTTTGAGATAGCTGATCGCGAAAATGAAATCAGATTTTGAAAATCCCAGCCGGGAAATCTCGAAATTTTCAGAATCTGATTCCATTTGCGTTATTATTTACTCTGGAAACTCCTGGATGAAATTTTCCAACCAAATTCAAGAAATTTTGAAAATTTTGGCCACCACTTTGGAACCGTAATTTTGAATTTTCATCATCCGATTTCATGGCTTCATCTCCATGATGCAACCCCTGAAAAACCCTTATGTACCAATTTTTCATCATAATCGGTTGCTTCAAAAAATGTATGTCATAAAGGGTTCGAATAGGCTAGGAGACATCATCAACAGTCTCTTCAAATTGCTCTGATAGTTTTGACGAAAGAGATCACAGGAAAATCTACATAGCCCTACATACACCTTCATTCACTCCTGCTCCTCATTAACAGGTGGTACGTATGGCACGAGCGTATACCAAAGGGTTTTCTACGGTCTCTCTCGGTCCTTGGCATATAAGGGTGATCAGATCCGATAACGTCTCATTCCGTAAGTTGACGCCGAGGAACCTATATAACAAGTCAAGCGTGGATACCTTCAACTGAGGCTGCACCAGAGAATCTGCGAGCTCAGCTATGTGTATGTCAGTGTGACCCTTGAGCATGCCCTGCTACATGGGCCAAGTTCGTAATGAGGGTAATGCGATAGAGTTGCGCGAGTACGTGGCTTAAGAGAGCCCCGCGAAAACGCCGACGATGAATTCCATCCCCTTGCGTACTTACGCCCCTATATAACACCGAACTAGATATATACTTGAGGCTGAGATAATGTTGTCGGATTCGCGCCTCGTTAAGCCTCGCGTAAGCGTAGCCGTGGATTTTGTATAGTTATAATACACGCAGAGGTCCCGATGAGCGCGTTCGTCGGAGAAATTTGTGAGATTCTATAGTCGAAGACTTGCTAAGGTGATCCAAACGCTTTGAATTTCTCGAGCGATTGGGAGATACGAGAAATTCTCCATTCATACGAGCTCGGAACGTGCGTTTCTAGAGTATCTTCATCAGACACGGTGAAGACTTTTCAAAATTTTTGGCTGTTTTATCTGCCTGCGTCTCATAATATTCCTGAGATATTTGATGACGCATATTCCTTCATTGGCTCATTTACGTTCTGCTTTCCATCATCACTAATTATCGCATGTCAGTAACCAAAACTGGCACACTAATTGTACACAGATCATTCTGTAAAGCTGCAGAGAAAGAATTGATGGAGAAATAATCAGTTCTGATTTTGGAAATTCCCCACCGTATTTAACGTACGTGAAATCAAAATATTTTGAACCGAGAAGAACAACTTCACGGTGACTCTTGAATTTTTCGAATTGAACTCATGTAAACCAGACAAAACTGTATTTTGAGGATATCATAGGGTGCATCGTCAGGAAAACGTGGTCATTTGGTCTGTCTCAATTGTATTCCGAGTCGAGGGTCAAAGTTGTTTTACAACGAGAGCTTCATCGTCCAAATGAACGAAACGAGATGCGATGAGATTCAATTTATCGGGGACAAAGGGCCGAGTTTTGCCCGCGCGCGTTGGTCCGATGCCAGGAAATTCATGAGGATCCTCAACTTTTAGCGCTAAAAAAGTTCATTGAATTTTTCACCTTTCCCCCTCTTGTGGCTAGGGAGGGGAGCAAGATTCTTAATACCGTATAATCGAGCTGCTTCTACTGGATGATTATGGTTACTTTTCATCCTCATCCCCTTTTCGTCTCACTTTTATACGTTGGCTTCGTTCAACGAGGCGCATCAGGATTAAAAGTTGCTCCTGAATGAGAGCGAAGTCTTACGATACCGCGCACCTGAGAAGCCATTTCAAACTTTTGATGCGCTGAATCAAATGAAAAACTCTTGCTCTCGGCTGAGATGATTTGCCAAAGGCGTAATGTTGCATCAGAAGGTGTGTTATGAATGGAATCTTTGCGCAAGGCTTATGAACTCAATGATATAGCAAAAATTAAATTTTCATTCGTGATGTTGGTTTTAGTAATCTGAGATTCGTGATGTTGAATGGTTATCGAATTAAATTAAATGACACCGTAGAATGAGAGCACTCGCGCGAAGTGATTAATTACGCGGTATGAAAGCATCATTAATTTAAGCGTCAATTTTGCACGCATATTCATCGTGTGCATATTTATCCGAGTGATATCGTGAATGAAGACTTTTTTCTTTCTTGCGAAGGTTCATCGTTATCGAGATGATATGGAATAGATCAGTACCAATCCGAGTAATAAAATAGTCTGCTATGGAACACGACATTTGTGGGTTTTTCTGAAGGTAAAAAAATATTTATTTGTCCAACAGGATACGATAATTTGGAGAATTGATATGGTATGAATCACAGGAAATTCACGAGTATTTGAGTAAACTACATGACGATTCGAACGCTGGTTTTGAAATTTGATGATCCTTTGAAGCGTGAGATATTGGAGTGTTCTCGGAAAACGGACTCCATACTTTTAACTCTCCAAATGAATGAAGCTTTTATCAAAATGAGCCAGATTGTCGATAGCGCTGGATACGGAGTGAATCGAGATATTTCGAGTATTCAACACCAGATCAGGTTGCAGGATAGTAAGCATACCCATGAAGTGCGAAACGGTTGACATGCGCATCGCACTTCTATTTTTCAGTAAATAACGCTTGCGACTTGATTCAACCTTAGGCCAAAATGTATGCACGAGAAAAAACTTCAAAAGTCAACTTTCAAAAATCCTTACGCGATGAATCACATAGTAGAAAATCAAATTGAATTATAAACATTCCAGAACGTGTCATTTACAAGGGAGCAATCTAAGCCATTTGCAAATATATTAATTCGGCCATTCGCAAATATGCGAACTTACAAACTCGTCAAACAATAACTCATTATGACCATAGATCATTCATTACGCGCATTTCGCAAAAATGCGAATTCATTCAACTCATTGTATTACAAGGCCATAATTCAGCAGACCATAACTCAAACAGATAAAGCAATTCGCAAATATGCGAATTGACCAAATTCAGCATTCTATGAGGTAATAATTCATCTCATCGGGTCAAATCACGTAACTCGCAAATATGCAAATCCTCTGATATCATTATATGCAAATCTGCGAATCGGCAAATTCGCAGAACCGCGAACCAACCCGCGCCTATATAAGTCCGAGCCCTCGTGGCTCATCATGCTCAGTCCGCTACTGACAGTCTGCTTGTCGAAACACGCCACCGGGTCGGTCGACACTCTGCCTGAGGACCCTTGGCCCGACGCGCCCCGGTCATCCTATACCGCGCCTCAACGACGCTGCCCAGCTCCACCGACGAGCTTGTGGGAAGTTGTACACGGTCGTGCTCCGGTCTTCGCGATGGTCATATCTAATCTTTTCGTATCAGTGTAGTGCATTATGGACGAGTGTGTGTGTGTGTGTGTGTTTTTAGTGTTCCGAGCATCGGCAGTCGCGGCATCATTATTCTCAAATTGATTAGCCTCATTCGAATTCAGTTCCAAGTGTCCAATTATTCAACGGAGTGCCAATCCGTACATTCCCAACACTTTTCATAATGAAACAGAACAACCCGTCAGCTGTTTCCAAAACCCAGTGAGTGAAACCCCGTGCGGAATGTGCGAAGCTCGGAAGCTTGCGCGTTTCGGGAGCTCTGATGGCTGCTCCACCGAGCCTTCTAGCCAATCTAAGCCGTCCGGAGGCACTCCGCGCCGACAATAAAGTCATTCTCTTTTCTTTTTAACACCATTCGAAAACATCGCATCACGACCTAAGCACGATTCGTTATTGGCGACCAACCACATGGTTCAGTCGTCATTGAGAGGTACAAGAGAGGTGTCTTACACACGACACCCCCTCTGTACAAGTTGGGTACTGTCACGGTACTATATTGTAGTTAGCTTATAATAGCTTCGCGCGTCGAAAGGACAATTTAGAAAATCCACCAGTTATAGATGTAATGCGTAAGATATTGTAGAATGAGCGGTAAGTCACACAGACGGCAAGGCATTTCATTGAAGGGAAATATTCCTTCAATAGAATGTCTTCCAAGATAATTCTGAGAAATTTCTGTCCAGAACTACTGAGAGAATCCATTGTATCGTTTGTATGGTATCCCGCCTCGCAGGTGAAACTCAGAGGCCTGTGAATTTCTGGAAGATGAATTTCGAGCCGCTATTGCTCTGAGCTCTCTAGATTTTGAATGACTTTGAAGTGCGAAAAGTTCACTTCATCCGTTTTTCTGACTCAAATACACACGATCTCTCAACTGATGAACAACGACCGTATTGTTTTGTTTCCGATAGTAAGAGAAATTCGAATTCCAATCCATGGTAACATGAGAATGGACTCGTGCAAAAAGGAACCAAAGCGGCATTTCGGTCGAATTTGAGATAGGACCATACTACTCTTCAAAACATGAGGTTACATCACATACGTATGAAGGAAGTGTGCTGCGCTTTCATTTGCCACTCTATTCATGCAAAAAAGACCCAAGTACTGAATATAGGGTACTTTTGCATGAATTCGTATATTTCTAGAAAAACGATCCATAAGCTATCTGGTCACCCACGTGAGTACCCCCACTACAATTTTTGACATTTGGTAATATGCGAGAGGCGATTGTTGACATCCGTGGTGAGTCCAACATACAGGTAAGTATACATCTAGGTAAGAATTCACAGAGTACGTGGTATTCGTATAAGAAACCGCACACTGTATGAGTATAGTTGCGCTTTTTCTAAGCATTTCCATTGCTCGGTTATCAGTTGAGAATCTCACCTTCATCTTGAAATCCTCGTATCATGAGTTGTGATGATGAAATTACGGTAGAAAACGTGAAAATCCCAAACTGGGAGATGATCTCTGAGGTTTCGAATGTTTGTTTTGTTCAAATAGAATATTTTCTCGAATATCGTGAATTTTTACCCCGATTCATTCACTACCGTCCCAAAATTCAATGAGATGATCTACATAATGACCAAGATAACCGCCAAATTAAATGTCCTGCAGCCGCCGACCGATTTGAAATGGAATTTCGGTAATTCTGAGGAATTTATGCCGAAAAGGCTCCATAAGTGACATCTCTATTTTGTTACAAAACAGCCCCGCACTACAAAGAGCAAAGACACGTATCAGCATGAAGATCCATTGTGGGGGTATAGTTGCTGTACAGTTTCAATCGTTTTCTAAACATTTACCATAATCTGCACCAAGGTGCCTTTTCGCATGAACCTATTCAGGTGGGAATGATAGAAGCTCCATCTATCAATGCGTCATATGATTTCAAACTTGGGCAAAAACTTTCGATCTCCCAAAGCAGTTTCCATTGTGCGTGAAGTTATGTATGTTTCCAGGTATCATTTCAGTCAGCCAAAAGTAGTTGGGGTATGTACGTCAGCTCATCAACCGTAGACCAAAGAAAGTTAATTTGACGAGGGATTCTAGAGAGGAATGATCGCCTCAAGCCTTTCGTGGACGAATCTACCATCATCCCGATTAACCGAAATCGAGTATACTAGACTAGTAGACTCTGTGAAAGTGTCGGAACCAATCCAAGTCGATAGCAAGCGGCTTCCCCATCGAGATCGAACTGTAGTCGTACCAAAGAATCGGATCGTGAGAAACTCGCAAAAGTATATAGTGCAGTCGAGAAGGCGTCTTGGACAAAGTTTAATCCGACGAGGAGAGAGATTTTCTCACCGAGTTATGACGAGTTTTGGAAGGAGAAAAGCACTGGCGAGGGCTCTCGGATAAAGTACCGAGCGTGTTCATTCCGATAGACGGGCTTGCTGAGATTCGATGAAAACTTTGCAACGGAATAGTGAAGCTAGTTTCCTGTATTGTTTCAAACGCCTCGTCCGGCGTTGTTACGAAATTGTACAGACTGTGCTGAGCTGAGTTACACTTTCTATGCGGGATGATACAAGAATTGCCTGCGAAGAGGGTTTTCTTCATGTCTGAGTGACTTTTTCTGCAAATTTACAAGGGAATATGCGAAGAAAGTCGTGAGTATACATGTCATCAGAGATTTTACAACCAGTTTGATCTTTTGGATCTAAATTGAATTTCATCGCCACAACTTTACATGGCTTGGGTCAGAATCTGTTGAAGGTTCAACCAGGGATGGTTGAAGTAGTACTATTGTAGAAAGATTAACCTAATGGTCCGTGATGTAACTACAAACAAAGCAAGTATTTGGCTGGCGGACTAATAGAATTTTCAGGGATCGAGGTTGTTTGTGGAAGAATCTTAGAGCTTTTGACGTTTGGTTATTTTGCGTGGTCTTGTTGAAAAACGTGGTTTCATTCAATGATATCACGTTTGGCCATATAAATTCTGAGTAACTTCCACGATTTGACCTGTGAAAGCTTCAAATGTACTCAGAGATTTGTTCAGAGAACCCAGTCATCGTCAGAGAACCTTTTATCTTAGCCATGAGTCGATGTTCACCACAATCAGTCGTGAAATCACGACTTAGTCACCAATAAGACGAAAATGCTCATTATATGACTTGATGTCTGCACATGTACATTCACCGAAGATTCGAACTACTTGAACTTCGATCAATTGATTGAGTTCAGCGACTCCGGACGCATGGCGAAGATCATGCGTGAGATGGAAGTACACTTGACGGTAGTTGATCATATCCGAATAGGGGAACCAGATCCTCACAGTTTCGTCACTCTCGTGCAATTTCAGCGCTCCGCCCAAAGAGGTCCAAGATTATACTTGTGGCGTTCTAACCTCAAAATATTGTCTCTTCTCACCATACCTCAGACTCCTCTCTTTCATATAGTTTAAGCTATGACAAGAATTTGCACCATAGCAGGAAGATGTAACCTATTCAGGGATATGGAAGAAGATAATGAGAGAGTGATCGAAGCGCCGCGCTAGTTTACGTATTGTAACGGTTGAGAGAATAGTCTCATCGTTGTCTCTCTTCTCTGGTCCATCAATATTGTTACCTAATTCTCATTGTAGCACGAGTATCCGAGGAGAAGAGCCTATAAGCCATATGAGTAGTTCCACGCGAAAACGACCCACGAAAAAAGGTCATGTCTCAGATCCTTTTGTTAACATTCTTATTCGATTCTATGGTACAAAATATGAACTTTTCACTACCTATGGGGTCCCAAAAAAATTTTTTGGCCCCATGGCGAGAATTCTCGAAAATGAAGTAAAATACATTTTCTTAAAATTCTAGCAACTTTTTTACACTAAAATGCAAATAAGTCGAGTTTACTCCCAGATAAAGATATGCGGTTTGCGGCATTCAGAAGGTCTTTTAAAAACCTATCAAAATCGCTATTGAAAAGTTGTTTTTGAGTTTATGGGCAGCCTGTACGAGCAGAAGTGTGAAAATCACTAAACAGTGAATTTCTCAGTTGCCTATTTTTTTTTAATTTTTGAAAGTCACATATTTGATGTAAAATTTTGTGTTCTTTCAGAAAAAAGTAGTCCCAATTCCCTTTTCCGACGTCTAAGGCCTGTTTCTTCAAATTTTCGCAAACCTATTTTTTAGGCAGTTTGGAATTGTCAGTTTACTGCGCATGCGTAGGAATTCGGACTGTTAGAACCAATTCCATTGGGAAGCCAAGAAAATTTCCTTCAAAATGACCACTTGGCAAAGTCAATTTCATCAATTTGGCTCGGAGTTACAGCCTACAAAAGATGAAGCTTCAGCTCGAGTGCGTCAATAGGCAAACGATACATCGGGCCAGAGATCGTGCCCGGATTTTCCTACTATTGTCGCGGTGTCTCCGATCCACCTCTTGTTGGATATCGAGATTCGGTTGTCTTTCAAACGTTGTAGCTCCGAGCCAAATTGATGAAATTGACTTTGCCAAGTGGTCATTTTGAAGGAAATTTTCTTGGCTTTCCAATGGAATTGGTTTTAACAGTCCAAGTTCCTGCGCATGCGCAGTAAAGTGACAATTCCAAACTGCCTAAAAAATAGGTTTGCGAAAATTTGAAGAAACAGGCCTTAGACGTCGGAAAAGGAAATTGGGACCACTTTTTTCTGAAAGAACACAAAATTTTACATCAATTATGTGATTTTCAAAAATTAAAAAAAATAGGCAACTGAGAAATTCACTGTTTAGTGATTTTCACACTTTTGCTTGTACAGGCTGCCCATAGACTCAAAAACAATTTTTCAATAGCGATTTTGATAGGTTTTTGAAAGACCTTTTGAATGCCGTAAACCGCATATTTCTATCTGGGAGCAAACTCGACTTATTTGCATTTTAGTGCAAAAAAGCTGCTAGAATTTTAAGAAAATGTATTTTACTTCATTTTCGAAAATTCTCGCCATGGGGCCAAAAAATTTTTTTTGGATCCCATAGGTAGTAAAAAGTTCATATTTTGTACCATAGAATCGAATAAGAATGTTAACAAAAGGATCTGAGACATGACCCTTTTTCGTGGGTCGCTTTCGCGTGGAACTACTCATATGTAAGAGATGGAGAGATAGATTCAGGTCTGTAGCAGACGATTCACTGCGAGTCGCGAGCCATCTATACTCCATGCCGTGTCCTTCGCGGAACCATGCGCGCCAAATCAAACTTGTATCGTCCGTCTTCGAGAGCAGAAGCTCGTTTTGGAGCAATATTAGCTGACGCGCGTTTCCATTATCCGAGATGCAAATACCACCAGTTGCGCCGAGTTTGCCGTGGACGAGCCTTGAGTTTCACCCCTTGCCGCCACCGATAAGCCCATTCTCCAGTTCGACCGATCCAGAGGTCTCGAGTCGTCGGCGTCTGAACGTCCGATCATCAATTCCTTGCGAGCGACCGATTTGATACATTTCGTAAGTACTGCCCGATAATTCTTCCCTCTCTCCTGGGCTGCGCCCGATTTTTTCTCTCCGCGCTCGTGCCCGTTAGTACACTCAATGCACCATCCCGATCAGAAATTCCCCCGCGTCATCAGAGCTTCCCCGCGGGGGCCCCGCGGGGCAAACCATACCTTCCCCGCGGGGTCCCCGCGGGGCAAATGTATGGAGAAGCATATAGTGGTGTAACGCTTTCCCCGCGGGGCCCCCGCAGGGCATCCCCGGGGCAATATTCGCGTAATGTACAAGTAATTTCTCATGAAAAATTTAGTATTTTTTTGGGCTTGTTTGTGATTACAACTCATGTCATTCCTCAAAAACTCAAGTAAGACTGGAAAAACGAGAGGGAACTTGGATCGATATTATTCTGTAGTCTGTGTTTACCTACTTCTGCTGTAAGGAGTTGGGATCTGGACTCTGCAGGTTGGTGGTGAGGAAAGTTCTCTCCCTGGACTGAGTTAAAAGTGAGTTCTCAGTGATTTTAGAATATTGTGTGATCACCTGAAGGAAATTTCCCTCACAGTCACACATCTGCAGAAATGAGGTTAACTCAGGAACATTACGCAGGGATGTTATACTAAAGTTTCTTGATGCTTTTCGCACTCTATAACACAACTATCAGAATCAACTCAAGCTGCAGAATCAAGACCTGATGCTCTATCACAGGTGATACACACCCTCCAGCCAATTTCTACTTCTCTGTAGAATATTACATGAAGTGCAGGCATAGTGAAAATACTTGGAGAAAAATCTACGCTCAGTTATATCTGTCACTACTGAGCTTGCTTGTTCTAGTTTTGAAAAATGCTTTAGCTGCTCCACAGTGATGGGGAGTGCATGAATAATTGTCACAGCATCTTCAATGTGCCCTTGGAGTGTTTCTCGCCTCCAATTCTCATGAACATTCATATTCTGTCATGAAGTTTCTTCAGAGCTTGAATATCTTTCTATAAGTCTTGGCTCTACGTCGCTTATTTTATATTTCAGAATACTAATTGTAGAGTTAAGCATGATGATAACTCATCATTACCAGAATATAAACAGGGAAATTAGTATATCCTAAGCTATCTTACTTTGCTATGCCACAAAAATTAATCAAGTGCGAGCATTTGATTAAAGCACCCCAAGACTTATAGGAGAATATTCAAGCTCTGAAGAAACTTCTTGACAAAATATGAATGCTCATAAGAATTGGAGGCGAGGAATACTGTAAGAGCTTGGTGAAGATGCTGTGACAATTGAGGGGGTGGGTGGAAGAAGGGCCTAAGTGCACTTAGGCCCTTTTTCCGGCCTACCGCTTTTTTGAACCCTTGAACCATGATCTATTGCCCCATGAAAGTTTTTTTTCCATAAACTTCGAAAACCCCATAGATCAGGAAAAAGGGCCTAAGTGCACTTAGGCCCTTTTACATATTCGATAAAACGGCCTAAGTGCACTTAGGCCCTTTTGTCGATTATATGATGGGAGTTACGCCCTTTTATCGATTGTATGATGAGAGTTAGATCCTCTGTCTATTATCTGAAGGCAGTTAGACCCGGCTAGACTCCTTGGACAGCTAGTTGTCCATACGAGTTGAATATTAACCATCAAGGACGAAAAAATCTACCAAAATCACTTATGAGCTAGTTGTACAGTTTTGATGGGTAAGAACGAATCGCCTAACTACGATGCTGCACCATTGGACACGAATGGTTCGCCAATCATTTTGAAGAGAAAAGCATGACCTCACTATTTCATACGCTTTGAGTGGGGAAAGAGCTTTCTAACGTCCCAAGGTCATCTCTGTGTCGTACGGTATTTTAAGTAATCCTCCAAAAAAGTTGAAAAATGGCGTTCCATTAGTAAAATCGTGTTCCGACGGATTTCAATGAAACAACCTGATTTTTTTCAACATATCTTCGGAACTCGGACAAATATGAGAGCAGTATTCTTATATCGACAACCCGTGATTGAGGCCTCTAAGAAAATTGATAAAACATAAGAATTGATTTCTAACCATGTTACCTGTAATCAAGACGTTAGTTAACCACTTCATCGTGTTTGCCGGGTCATGTTACAGCGAAAACGGTTTCGAAAACTATCAGTCTTGGCGGTGGAAAGTGGTCAAAAATGCAAAGATTATCTTTGAAACAAATTTCAATCTAGTATTTGCATCTCTTGTGCATGCGCGTCCTCTGATGTCTCTAAAAGTAATTTCAATTGATAGCCGCCTGGTGTAACTCACTTCAGAATGGTCACTCGAGGAAGTCGGTTTGACGCGTTAGATCACGAGATCTAGCTGGTCCAAAAAATAAAAAACTCCAAGGTATCGAGTCCGTGGAACCGCGGCTCCTCCAATGGACGCCAAGAATGCGAATTTTGAGTCGGATCGTTCCCAAGACGTGAACATGTGTTTTCCGTGTATTTTTTTTATGTAGAAACCGAATCCGTGGTCAGTTTCGTCCCCAACCTTCAGGATTATCTGGTAGGCTCAAATGGAGTAAGATAGGCTGAAGTAGGTTCAAGAAACGAGATCAAGTAAGAAATTGATTGGGCCCTATTCACCGTGGCGCTTGAAAATCGGACTCGCAACGGGAGTTCGGTGGGTCCGGGTCATCATACCTCACTGAACTTTTTTCACAGTCTCGTACCACCTAGAAAATGGAGAATCCAGAGTGACTCCCTCAAATGGGCCTTCTGTCTAGAGCTACAAGCAAAAACGTGAGAATTGCCCATATAGGCCCATGTCAAAAAGTGATATATATGGGTATATTGGCAATGCTAGCGTTTTTGCTTGTAGCTCTGAAATGAAAGCCTATTTGATGGAGTTACTCTGAATTCTCCATGTTCTAGGTGGTACGAGCCTGTGGAAAAAGTTTGGTGAGATTTGGTGACCCGGACCCTCCGGACTCCCCTTGTCAGCGTAAGTGTATTTCACGGGCACGATTTCTTCATACATAGCTATTTTTTGGAAAATCATAACTCCGACAGATTGGATTTCTCATCTTATCGTTGTTTGACTGGGGAAACTAGGCACCTCCGAATTCCCCTCAAAAGATTATAACAATGAGACTCCGGAAGAGAGTTTTGCTTAGGAATCGAATCTCAGCACGAATGTGACTACGTAAAAGGGTCTTATCACTGCAGAGAGAGGTACCCACAAAGTCACCAAGACCTCGAAGATTTTCTAAAAGAGCCCAAACAACAGGAAAATTTTGTTCGAAAAAAGGGTCCAAGGGCAAAGGTATTGTTAAAAAGAGCCTCAACGTAGAAGTACTGGTCAAAAGGGCCTAAGTGCAATAGTATTGGTAAAAAGGGCCTAAGTGCAACATTATTGGTAAAAAGGGCCTAAGTGCAACAATATTGGTAAAAAGGGCCCAAGTCACCGGAAAAACTCGTTCAAAAGGGCCTAACTCCACTATCGATATCGGGATAAAGGGCCTAAGTGGTGGGGTATTGGTAAAAAGGGCCTAATTTTTTACGAAAAAATTTCAAAAAAATTCTTATGACCTCCATATCTCTTTTCTACCAATTCTGGCTATCAAATCATGTTCTTTGGCCTTCAAAAAATGTATCTTCATGCTTGCTAAGTGAATATTGAGTGACCTCAGTTTTACACACTCAATGGAACCATCTTTGACGTGCAGAATCGATGAAAATGCATTAAGATGTTGAATCGCAATTGGATATCTTGTGTGACATACCCATAGATATGCTGATGAAATTTGGAGGCCATCGAACTCGATTTCGCAACGTTATCCAACTTTTAGTGGACCAACTATCCCAAAAATTGACCCAGTATTGAGAAAAAGGGCCTAATTACATTTTTTTGAATGGCTGTATACCTCTCAAAATCGACAGCTACCTTCCAATTCCTGTGCGGTTGTTTTGGGGATGCCAGAACCTTTGAAATAAGCCAGGTATGCGCATCGAATCATGCCACGGGCATGATATAGTTAGTTTTTATCGTTTTTCTCGAAATGGCCGTTTTGTAATTAGGCCCTTTTTCCACCCACCCCCTCAATTGTTTATATATACCCTGTTACTTTGAAGCAAAAAGCATTTATCAAAACTGGGATGAGTAAGCTCAATAGGGCCAGATATAATTGAGCGTAGATTTTTTTCCAAGTGTTTTCACTATGCCTGCACTTTATGAAATATTCTACAGAGAAGTATAGAACTTAGCTGAGGATGTGCATCACCTGTAATAGAGGATCAGGTCCTGATTCTGCAACTTGAGTTGAATCTTATACTTGTCACATGGAGTGCGAAAAGCATCTGATCACTTTAGTGAAACATCCCTGCGTAATGTTCTTGAGTTAACCTCATCTCTGCAGATGTGTGAAGAAGATTTCCACCAGGTGATCACACTATATTCTAATATCATTAAGCACTCACTTTTAACTCAAATCACTGTCCAGAAACAGAACAATCTTCATCACATGCTGCAAAGTAAAGCACCCATCTCCCCACAGCAGACACAGCAGAAGTAAACACAGCAGAAGTAAGTAAATATTTTGGACTCTTGAGGCTCTTTTCCGTGCCTGAGATGATTTTTCTGTTTCACTTGAATACTCATCAGAGAATGATTTGAGTTATAATCACAAACATGTGCAATAGTGTATCGCACTCTTCATCTAAAATAACACTTACTTATGCGAGTATTGCCCCGAGGATGCCCTGCGGGGGCCCCGCGGGGAAGGCGTTACACCTCATATGCTTCTCCATACATTTGCCCCGCGGGGACCCCGCGATCTCCGGGGCAAGCCCCGCGGGGCCCCCGCGGGGAAGCTACCTAAATTTCTGATCGGGATGTTTTGAAGATGAATAAATATGCCACTCTGGCTACCGTTTCACTTGACATTTCATAATTTACGTGCTCGTTCCTTAATCTCTCCCGTACCAAACAGTGAAGCAGTGGAAACGGCAGATATTTATTCGGTCCCCAGGCATTGCACTCTGCCTGAAGATAGCCGGGGATTATTTCAACCGTTACAGTATACGTTTTGAGCCGCATGAGAGCGACGAAACTGTGAGGACCTGCTTCCCCTATTCTGAAAGAATCAAACTACCGCCGAATGTACATATCTGAGGTCGCCGAGCCCTATTGATTAATCGAACCCAGGCAGCTCAGACCGTTAGCGAGTGTATGATATAAGGCCGCTCAAATTTTCAATGGAGTTGGGTCAGGCTACTACAAAGCTTCCAACGGAATTGGGGATGAATGGTGTCGTGGTGGAGATCCAAACTTGAACATTTTGAAAAGTCGCAACTTATCGTATGTACTACCTATAATGTTTGGTAACCGCTCGCATTCGAATTCGAGTCCAGTAATACTGTGAAGTTGACATCAGGTTTTGTTGGAGAGTATAGATAAAGGTCTGACCTTGCAAGTAACAAACATTGGCTGAATTTTGAAAATTTTTTTTGATTTTATAAGGGATGAAGGTATCTCAGAGAGTATAATCCATTATGGGTCGCCAGTGTACAAAGATTATTGACCAGCGTCGTTAGTTCTACGGTACGATGGATGGTTTTTCGGTAAGTCAGGCGATGCACTCTTGGTCAGGCTCTAATAGACATCAGATTGGATATCCTCATTTCCAATAAACCGTGGCAGAATCGACACATATCGTAGGTGAACCGGGGCAAACTACTACCGGGAGAATATGTGAGCAACGTCAGCTCTGTATGTCAAAATGTGAAATGACGAGGAAGGATTTTACTCGAAACAGGAAGTGATTTTACTCTTCGCCGCAAATTGGGAATTGTGCAATTGGGCCTGACGGGTGATTCACAACGTTCAAGGTTCTGCGAGACGGGGGAGTTTTCACGCTTTCAGACATAATGCAAGGGCTATCGTGGCATTGATCCTGGGTACATTCCACACTAATACAAAGTTTCAAACCCGAAAGGTTCTTACGTCCCATGTTATCTGCGAATGAATGCTTCTAATGCTGTGAGCACAATGATTTTAGAGCAGGGTGCATTCAGAATTTGTTTGAGGTGGCGGAATCTGGAAGGGAATGCAAATGAGACGAATAGACTGACGGGTAAATAATGTCGTGATTTCCGAGGTGCAGAACACTGAAATCTCATCTACATATACGTCCGTAACGAATTACATCGGCTCTGAGCGAAATGACTTGAACGCGTTCTTCGTGGTGACTGTGGCACAACCGGATATGGCGATGTAAAGACGAGGCACAAAGTGCAGGTACGGGCCGGACGAACCTGGTGATGGACTGACCGATGGGACTTTTTGCGTTACGACGTGGAGGGTGACTAAAATTCACTGTTCAAGTTGAGCCAGAGGGGATCGGGATGATATAAAGAGGTTGTGTCCCTCGGATCCGCGGTTTTGCAGGAGATTACACTGATGTTTGCAATGACCGGTACGCCTAGAGTCCAGGAAAACACGAATGTCGATTAGGTTGCGTGCGTTTGGCGGTTGGGACGTTGGAATAGTCCAAGATTCCCGGGAAGAGTTTCAATGGCTTTCTGATGATCCTATTCAAATGACCTCAGGAATCTGGAACTCCAGGATCATCTGAACGATTTTCAATGGTCTAATGGTTCTGCAAAATGAGTTCATTACTCCGGGACACGAATTCTCGTATCCCGAGACAGTATTAGCGATGTCTCGTAAGCAGAGGGTACCGAACCGTTCGCGCATCCGTGATATTAAGAAGTGTTGGTTTATGAGTTCGTTTTCCTCTATCAAATACACATTCTGAGATTGGCGTCAGTTTTCCCCGGACACCCTCAAATTTTCGAGAAGATTAAGAAATTTTTTCAAAGCCAAATATCAAAATTTTGACCTCGGATTCATGAAGAGATCGAAATTTTAGTCTCCAATATGAACTTTCCGCAATTTTTGTCCAGGGTGGTGATCCTGGTCCGGTACTCAGAGTGACACCCGCGATCGAGGATTCGGAGTAGCACACGTGATCGGGATTCGTCGGGAACTTAAGAAGGCACTCATGAGCAGAAAGTCACCGTGCCACTCCGAGTTCTCGATCAAGAGCTAGCAGTCTCACTTTGAGTGCTGGACCAGGATCACCACTCTGAATGGATATCCTGCAAAGCCCACATTTGAACGTGGAAATGTCTCCCCTTTTGGATCCGGGGTCAGAATCTTGATAACTGTCTTGAGGAGAAATTTTTCTCGATCTACTCAAAAATCGGGCGATATTAGGGGGAAACTGACATCATCTTTGGATTCAGCGCACGATTTTGCGTGGGGATATATGGGTCCAGTCTCTGGGCAATGATACTTTTCTCATTTTGTCGGCCGGTGTTATCATCGTTAGATAAGAGCGCGTTGCGCAAGTCAGAACATTGAATCGACAAACCATCGACCCACGCGTAATGGTATAACCTCGCAGTTAGTTGAACTCTGCCTGTACTAACATCTTTCAATGATGCAAATGTCAACGGCAGAGCACCAGATTACCTCAACTAAGGTATCCCCGAATCTTCTCAAAATATCGTCCGTCAATCTGTCAAATTCTAAAATGTTTCATCTCGTAGGTAACTACCAAGTGCATCACACTCCATCTCAACGTCATACTTCCAACCCCAAACCTCCACAGGACATTCTGAATATCTCATCCACTTCATATCCACATGAAAAATCCGTATGGTAATGCAAAACGTTGTCAAAAACTCTGACTATCATCAGCCCGACAGACATCACTTTTATACCTCTAAGCCCATCAAGATCCTCCAGACGACACGACGATATCCCAGATTATGGATATGGTCTTTCAAAGCAAAGTATATATGTACTCACGTTATCGGTGTACTTTCGCTTTGATATTTCTCGCGCCAATTCTAGCTGCTGCCAGGATATGTGTAGAAAGATGGCGCTAGTACCGGCAAACTCGGTCGTGATGAAGCCGCTCACGTACAACAGAAACGAGTAGCCGTAGCGGTACGTGAAAGGCGGCCCCTGAAAATTCAAAAGTCAACCCAAACTGCTTCCTATATCTCTATAACTATACATTTTGTGCGGTGTGGCATCATATATATACACGAGCATGCAATGCAGCGATATGTTTGTTTGTCGAGCCGAATAGTGGGACGCGTAAGGGAGAGAGGCTCTAGCCAGTCGACTTTTTATCCGTATTTGAAATTCTAACGCGCGACGTTCGTGGCTTGTTTCCCAGAAACTACAGCATAGCTTGGGTATTATGCAACGGGAGCTCGTTGCATACAGTGATGAACGAACACCCAAACTCTCATACCTCGATGTCTTCTTTTGCGACTCGAGAGCTTTGCCAAGTTTTTTCCTTGAGGTAGTTGGATTTTTAGGGGATTTTTCAGGATTTCAGGGGTGAATTATTGTCGATGTTCTGTGATTTCTGTAAATATTTGAGCCACCTTGGCTTTTTATGCATTATGAGTGAGAAATGCTTTGAGGTTTGAACAAACTTGAATACGTTTCCATGGAACTATGATGATTTGACTCATCTTTCTGTTACGGATGACGCATAGAAAATTCCTTATTAATTACGGAGTTTTGTCTGCTGAGATCTAAGGAACAAAGTACTTTGGTTTTCCTAAAAAAATAAGATAGATGGAAAATAGAAGATTCGATTTACACACAAGTTTTAATTGTATCCATTCTAAAAGATTGATTTTTAAAATCGTGCCAAAGGACGAATACCCTGTGGCGAATAAGCTGTAACACATTTGGACCTCACAGAAGGATCTCCAATTGACGAAAGGTGAAGCTTAGTAGTCCTGATCATACATACATCAATTTTTCACGAGCAACTATTTCAATTCAGATGTAATGTACAGACAAATTGATTATGGAGTTGATTTTGTCATCGTTTTAGAATTTTAATCTTTCATACAGTTCTGAAGAGGTGAGTATTGGAATTGGTCAGATGCCTTGGCTGAAGACAAGTCGAAGTGGGCTATGGTCCAAGATACATATAAATCAGATCAGAATCATGTGTCTCTCATGAAACTTCCGCTAGGATCGAAATGACATTCTCCTCAGGCTACCTTGCACCAAAACTTCTTTTTCGTCTCATATTTAGATTCAACTCTATTGAAAAGGTCATTGACCATTGAAAACATCGAAAGAGTATTTGGATGAAAAGATAGATTTTTACACAAGGGCCACTCTATATTTTACTGAAAATCGACACGCAGTATTGGAATTTTTCACCCCATCCATTCAAAATGTGAATCTTGATACTAAGGCTTCCGAGATAAATCATCTTTGAGCTCGGGAAAATGAACGGTTATGCGCAACTATACGGGATATTCATGAGATTCTGCGAAACGATAGACTCATCTCTTTGTTTTTGTACTCTGAACAGCTCTCCAGCGAATCCATACGCTCTCATGGGAAATCGATAGCTTTGCAAGCTGCCATGTCTTTTTCTCTCGGCGCGATTATCTTGGAATTTTACCATATAGTGCGATGCTGATCTAGTTTGTTACATGTCGTTACGAGCTATAGATTAAATTCAGCGGTAGTGTTTTTATACTTACTTGAAATGACGAACGAGGTCGCAATTTACTGCCAACCTCGGCCTTAAATACTGATATGAACATCACCATACCGACGAGCATCAGTAGTCCTGGAATCGTAGTTTGTCAATTAATATCCCATCTCTCACCGTTTCGAATTCATGGAGATTGATTTTATCGAGATCAATGGAAATGTGTATGTTAGGTGAACAATCATATTGAAACGTCAACAGTAAAATTGTGCTATTCCAGAGGTGACATAATTGAGCCGTAGAGGCTTTTGAATGAAATTGCGAGAATGCTATTATTTTTGGTGAGTCAAGAATTGAAAAGGGAAGAATGTGATGGAGACGAATTCGAGCGAGGAAAAATTTCATTCGTAAATTCTTCAAACTATTTTGAGCTTCTTAGAGGAAGTGATTCAATCTTGACGCATCCAAGCATAGCTTATCGTCAGATATTTTAGTAATTAAGGTGAGATTGCATCTTGGTCCTGAGATGAAATTCATTACTGGAGTTCCAAAGCCTAAAAAAATTGTTTGTTGAAACTAGTGATGGATACGTCGATTGGAGTAGTTGAGAACTTGAATAGATATTTCTGACGAATCCAGGCAAGTATAGGGCAATGCCGTGCTCTACATTCATAGTCGATGAACTCATTATAATGTTTTCTTACATATATTCTAGTCAGCTGACCATGTTCTACTTATTAACTAGGCGTGTGAGCGATTATCTAGTACAGACTACGCGCGTCTGACCTAACTCGGCCTTTACTACTTGTGCATCTTCCATTTTTATCCTCGGCGTTTGTTCAACGAGGAGGTAAGTAATTTTCATCACGTATAGTAGAAACGTATACCAGGCCTCATTTTCGAACTTCCATTTTACTAACTCAGTGGAATAATTGGTCTATAAACTCACCAGACACGATAAATGTCACTCCAGACGAAAACATGAGCAGTCCAGGCCTCGGCCTCACCAACTGTCCTGCAAAGAAGCAAACTTCGGCGACCACCAGCAGAGCCGTTGCAAAGAGGAAAAATATGGCCGACTTGGTCACTGCATCTGTGTGGGTGAAAAAGTATAAATGTAAGTCATTGGTGCATCACTTGGCTTCTATCTTTGTAAACACTGTGAAAAAGTCAAATCTTGAGTCAGAGTTGGTGATTGGTTGTAGTATCTTGTTTCTCGCTCAGTCTTAGTAAATCATCTTAACCCATTCACTGTCATTTCCCTTGAAAGTTCAATATCGATCATCAATAGTGTGTAATAATTTTCTTGTGGTGCATGGCAGAACCTGTTGGAGGTGCCTTCGGCAGTACAAGAAATTTTATGGATCACGAATGGAGGCTAAATACGAAACTATGAAGGAACAAAACATATATAGTCCACGAAAATTATGCAAGATCTGAATTTTGGCATTTTTGTAAAGTTTTCTGTACCCACGAAATATATCTTGGCACGAGGAATAGTATTTGAGATGCGTGAGTCAATTTTTTTAGTGAGCAGGTTCAATTGGGTATGAGAATTTCCAGAAGACATTGCACCAAGACGAGGATTTTGGTGTTCTCGCAGCAAGGACAGCTTTTGTGATATCCTCAGATTTCACAGAAGTATTAGGAAGTATTCTCTCATTTCACGACTTTTGAAGCTATGCTTATCTTCATCAAGTTGTACAACTATTGTTGTATGTGACAACACCATTAACAAAGATTCATAACAATGATAAATTCCATTATGAACAAAATACCGTGAAGTGGGGTAACTTTGGGACAGCCCATGAAAGAGTCATTATCACGTGCTGTCAACAAGGCAGATAATCTTGAGGCTTTGGTAGCTGTTCTTCCCACTTGGGACACGCATGAGTAATCTTTTGCACCGGTGCGATGTCTTCCATCAGCTGTGAGTTCGTTTATAAACAGATTTCTTCAATAGTATGTTTTTAATCCAAAAAAATAGTCTCTCGGAAAAATGAGTGTGGTACCGACCTTTGCTGGATGACTGCAAGGTAACTGGGCTAGACTTTACTTTTCTTTACAGATATTTGAACAAACCCATGGCGTACTTTCATCCAGTCTACATTTTTTAGCAGAAAAACTAAAATGTACGTGTTTTTTTCTGTAAACCGGGGTAACTCTGGACCACGACATTGAGCACCCGTAACTCTAACCAAGGATGTTCGAACATATACTTCTATACCTGTCAATCGAGAACTAAGACTGTAAGCTTTCAGTTGACCACAGATACAATGCAATTCTGGTGTAACTGGTGCGAGATGTACAAGTTACATGAGTTTCAAGGAGAACAACGCGATTTCTGTCCCAAAGTTACCCCAAACCGGTTCAAGTTTAAAACACGATTTTGAGCGCTCATATCCCCAACTATAGATATCCAAACGCACTTTATAAATACCGCAGTTGAAAGCTAAAACTGTAAGCTGCAGTAAGCGCTGTTTCAATTGACTACACATACAATGCGCCTATGGTATAAGACCCACAAGTTACAGGAGTTTGGAGGGAAAAAATACGGTTTTTGTCCCAAAATTACCCCAGTTGACGGTAGTAATCGGGAGTTTTTTTGCTGGCTTATTTACCACTGGACCACAGAATCCTTGTAAATTGGCAAGACTAGACAAAAGCTGAAAAAATTTCGAAGAACCTTGACCAAACTTTGCCATCTCCATGGACCTCAATCAAACTCGGGACTGGGTTTTCCTGTAACTTGGTATTTTGATGGAAAATCTTCATTATTTCAAATTTACAGATACTTAGATACTTTAGAATCATCGCTGATTATCTGGAATCCATCCTCGCTTCTTTTGTAGCAAGACCAAACGGGTAACTGCTCTATCGGAGTTTGACAGCCCCTCCCCTCCCCCCAAGCTTCAATTACATCCATCAGAAATTTATCTTGACATCCGATTACCGATTCCACAGATGAGTTGAAGATTAATGAGGGAATTTTAACGAGTGAAACTCGTGTCGCAGTCAATATCTCAAAATGTAACCTATTCAAACCGATATCCGTGTCTGAGTACAAGCCTCTGTAGACAGTTCAACGAAGTTATGTACAACTTCTAAGTAAGAGAAGTTTCCAGTTTCCAAGAAACGGAAAAGATTCGCTTGAGGCTGCATTGCAGAAGATACACGCGTGGCTGGTTGTATCGTACTCGCGCAATCGATGCCAAATCGAAGCGATTCCATTGCCTCGGGGCCAACTCTCAACTTCAGCATTCTGATACAGAAGCATCAGTTCGAACCGCGTGCACGCGTTTCCTGGATATTTCTTGCTTCGTGTGTACACGAAAAACTAGCACGAAGGTAGATTATATATATATATATATATATATATGTAAGCACCCAAGCTCTTTCCGTCGAACTGTTTGACGTGTAGCGGGCTCGATTGCCAGAAGTGATTTGCTTTGAAGAGCGATTCGACCCCATGTCAGCCCATTGCCAGTGATTTCTTTTCATCAGACCACTATCGTGATCTTTCCTTTCACTCGGATGAGAACATCAAAGTAATGTCATATTGCCCTCTACAAAATATGCTCTTTGTGGGTTTTATGAACCAAACTTTGCACGCATCGGTGGAAATTTGATTTTTTGGAGATATTTACTCGTCATGAGGTATGATAAAAGTGTTATTTACCCTAAGTAATCTCTGCCAAAGGTAATCATTGCGAAGTGAGATTTTTCACCCTGAACTGGTGTGTAAGCAATCGGTCTTTCATTGGTGCAATCAATGGAATTCGTATGAATATTTTGATATATGTTAAAACAGCCAAACCATCAGAGAGGCACCAATGATTGAAGTGTCCTCGGAACCTCATCCCGACAATTCAATATCCCATCCAGTCAAAGCTATGAACTCTCGGACTACTAAATTTACTCGATGATATCAATCTATACGGTGTATGAATGCTGACGTTTAGGTACACAGGAGCTCGAGATTATTTGACGAATCGTAAAAGGGCTTTCCAATCAAGCTTCCAATTTTTCTTCCCTTCTCTACACACACACGTATATGTATCCAATCAGAAATCCAATCACTGACCGGGTTGAAAGGTAGCCGCCCTTAAACTAACTCTCAATATATGGGGATTCCAGATTCGAGCCTGAAATCGAGGCGATAGTATAGACTGAAGGCCGGCCAATTTTCGTAAATTACTGCTTCTGGATGCCTTTTCAAACTTTCCCGCGCGCCCCCAGACTCGAATCAGCAACGATGTAAATTCAATCTCGAGCGAACGAGTTGAAAAACTGAGAGGGGAAAAATTTTCGCACGCAGAGAAGCCGATTGAGTCGCTGCCTCTCGTTTCCTCATTTCCTAGATATCGAGTAGTGTTCGGCTCTGGGGTTAGGAAAAAAATCAAAACTTCAAAAGGATTGGGTATGAGAAGCTGTTACACGAGACTCAATTCTGCATCATAGGGTCTTCATTGATCAGGTATGGATGAATGATATATTGGGTGAGAAGATGAGCCGTAGTCTTATGCACTCACATGGTATCGCCATCGTGGAGTCACTCGGATCTGGGCTGTACTCTTCTTTGGGGAAGTAATCGATGTTGGAGCACTCGTACTCCATACTCGAACCTGGAACAGAAAATTGGTTCAAGGATGCATTTTACGCTCGACAACTTCGATCTTGGATGCGACGATGTGGAAAGAATTTTTTCACTAATATGTTCGAACTGAAGTTATGAATTATTCAATGTGCAAAGAATTAGGGGTTCAAACGTTTTCTGCGACGGCGAAATTCACAGTTCCATCCTTGTGTGCGGCGCATGAAGCTATTTTTCATGAAACTGAAATCTTCTTACTGAGAAGAACTGTAGGTTCCATGAGTGCAAATGTGAGGGGTCCTAACCATTTTAGCCGCAAGAAGCAAAAAATGAAGAATTCGGTGTTCTGCTTGAATCACGTGTATACTTGTCTGCCACTCAAATCTAGGAATCTAGATAAAAAGCCGCATGGCAATTGCATGTGAACTTTCCGTCGATTTTTATTTTAGGATGATTTCCAAGCAGCATTGGCGAAAGAATGCTTGCAATTAATGTATGATACGATACCAATATGGGTTTTTTTTTTCGAAATTCAGGTTACATTTCCAGCTCGAATAAGCATGTAATAATTGAACTGATACTGTTTTTGGATCTATCAGCGCTCGTCACTCCCAGTAATCGTCAACGGAATTGATACATTCTGTAAATATGAACAGAGTATAGCAACCTAGCTCTACAAAAGGTTTTAACCACGGCTCCAGTAAAAAAATTGCGTACAATTCGAAATTGACTGGGGTGTTTCTGATATTTTCCTGATTTTTTGATGGCATTTAGGATTATGTCAGGAATTGACTCGTCAATTTTTCCTTAGATCTACTCAAACGAAACAAATGATTCTGAATAGAAGCTTAGTCAAAGATTCAGTCAAAGGAATTCAATAAGCTTACATAAACTCCAGTGGACAGAATTCAGAGGAGTGTAAAAAATTGTGGGATAATACGATCTTCATTCATTCACCACGGAAGCTTCGTGCAAATTCCCGACAATTAACCGGCGATCGTACAACACCAGTTCATCCCTTGGAACATCATGGATCGTAAGCTTTTACTCATCTTGCCACATCAATACAAGTAGGGTGCAAATTCGTTCCGGTATTGTCAGAACAATTGTGAGCTTACTGCGAAGGCATTGTTGGCAAGAAACGAGGCACTTGCAGCTTGACAACGGGCTCGAGAGTTGTCGTATAAATTACCCATGCGACCGGGCTCACAAGAGCTTGCAAGCTCAAAGTACAGGAGCGTCTCAAAACGGTAGATAGAGAGAGAAAGGGTGAAAACTTGAAGGGTGTACCTGCAAGGGCCTCTAACGCTCAACGGGTTATGTATGTAGCGAGAGAGTGAGAGTTGATGAGCCGGAGAGAAGATGGGGATCTATAGTTTGAAGGTGCTGTGAATGAACGAGATTGGTATCGATATCTTGCTGCAGAGTCAAAAGGGGCTATTCAGAGGTCCTGCGGAGAGCTTCCAACTTTGGCGTGTGTCCTTGGCTCTGATGCGTTTGAGGTTTCACAGTGTCTTGTGTAGCATTTGCTAAGACGTAGGTGGAGGGAGGAGGGGTTCGAAAGTGGTCTTTGGGTTGCAGAAGAGAGCTCAGGATGTGATGATCGAACTGACGGGATTTCAAACTTGAACAATAACCGAGTCGTCAGACGGTATCATCACTCATCAAGATGCCTCAGAAATTAGAGATGAGAAGTATTGGACTAATTCGATTCCTTCAAAGTATGAAATCCGTCCCATTAATTTTTTGTATACATCAGCATGAGGAGAGACGTTTGTTTGGAAATTGCAAGGATTTGGACAGCTTGCAGTGGCATAAATTGTACACGAAGTAGTTTCAGTCTTGGTATGCTTTAATTAGCCATTATTGACATCTTCATGATCCTCGAAATCATACGCACATGAAAAGTTTCCTGACAAGAATATTTTTGAAAATGGAATAGAATGTTCTCTGTCGTGATTTGATTCACATGGTCTCTTCCCGCAAGGCTCGGAAATTTGGGGAATGAGTATGGATATGACTCGGGAAAAACAAAACAGACAAAATCTCTCGACATCTCAAGGTCCTGGATGGATTCTTCTCTAAGACAGAGAGCGGAGATTAGAAATTCAATGACCCTAATGATCGATAATTTGTCAGGCGTATCTCAGGGTTCTCACTTGGGTCCCCTACTATTTTGCGCATACCGTCAATTGGGGTAACTTTGGGACAAAAATCGCATTTTTTTTCCTTCAAACTCGTGTAACTTGTACATATCACATCAGGATCGCATTGTATGTGGGGTCGATCGAAAGCTTACAGGTTCAGCTTTCGTTTGCGGTGTTTATAAGATCTATTTGGGCATCTCTGGTTGGAGATATGAGCGCTCAACGTCGTGTCCCAAAGTTAAACTGGTTTCCGGTAACTTTGGGACAGCATATATTATATATGGGATGTCACGATAGCAAGGATCTTCACGACAGCCAATGAGTCTCGAACGAATAAAATTTGGTTGGCCGTCATTCTAGTTAGTCAAAATGAGCAAGAATCATCACGAACTTGATGAACTAAAAAAATTGAGGGAAGCATGAATAGTAAAAAATGAATTTGGATTCTTTATTCGCTTATATACGGGAACTGGCTGGCCATTGGGTTGGACTCGGGTATCGAAATGCATCCTTACAATTGAGCGCGATATCTTCTTATGATATATGGACAGGGTTTCTACTCGAATTTCCAGGCCAATTTCAAGGATTTTCAGGGAGTCAAATGACCAGATTTCAAGGATTTTCGTGCGAAGTTCCCATCAATTCTTGTACTGCCTCAACATACAAAGGAGCTTAGGTTCTTGTTCAATGAAATAAGGGCTAACGAAGTATTACTTATACAATGGGTATACAACCATCGGGTACGTCATTCAGTGAACCTGCGACTCCGAGAGACGACCACTCCTATAAGTACTAGCTGCACTTGTACATCCATCACAATCACAAAGTCTAATCCATCGACGTATTTAGTCAAATCAGAGAGACAGATGTATCACTCGAAAACAAGAATCTTTAGAAGCTCTCGGATTAAACCAAGCTTTTGACACGATTTCTGCCGAATGGGTATTCATCGAAATCGAAGCCACGGAGCAGTGAGCCGAGTAAAGCCACAACCACATGTGGATATTAGGGTGGGCCGAAAAAGGGCTTTTTTCAAGAATCAATACGCCCTAGCGTGGAAATGTTGTGTTTGTACATATAGACGTAGAAATGTTGTGCTTGTCATAAGACCTACAAAATGAGCTCAAGTACGTCCAATTCTGACTAAACCGAGCCATTCTATCTCAATTTTTCCATTTCGAGTTTTGAAAGAAGTGAGGTGGGAGGGCGGGAAAGTCGCTTATTTTTGGATTTTTCAAACTAATCTCTTTTTGGAAAAATTGAGATAGATTGGCTCGGTTTAGTCGGAATCGGGCGTACTTTCGCTCATCATTTTGTAGGCTTTGTGACAAGCATAAAAATGGATTGGAACACGTTGAAGAATGTTCAGATGCATCAAAAACACGAGCAAAGTTAGAAGGGAGAATCGCCCTATTTTTGGAATTTCTAATAATGACCACTATTTGGAAAAATCAAGATAGGTTGGTTCTGGTCACTTGAAATTGGACGTACTCTATCTTATTTTGTAGGATTTGGAAGAAGCTTCAAAATGAGCTAAGGTGCGTTGAGAAATGCTTGGATGCACTAGAAATGTGAGCAAAGTTAGCAAGAAAAAAGTGTCGAATTAGGCACATTCCCATTTAAACCTATGTTAATTTTGATAAATGCTTGATGGCTCTTGCTGGGACCTAAAATCTCACTCCTCAGCCTCCAGCAAAATTTTTTCACGTCTATACTTACAAACACAACATTCCCACGCTAGGGCGTATCGATTCTCGAGAAAAGCCCTCTTTTGGCCCACCCTAATGTGGATAAGTAACTGGTCAACTCGAGTCGGTGTGGACAACGGTGGCACGCCGTGCACGCAGGTTTTGAAATCGGATGGACATCAATTCTTCGGATCGAGCCTATGTACGTGGAGATTCTTTCGTGAGATTCTTTCGTGAGTCGGGTAGAATTTCAAGGATAATCGATAATATGACAGGAAATTCAAGGATTTTCCATGATTTCAAGGATGAGAAAAAGATTTCAATGATATTTCAAGGTTTTCAAGGTTTTTAAGGCGAGTAGAAACCCCGTTTGGAGGGTGTGTTATATAATAATGATCAAGGTGGATTTTCTCGATGGAATTTATGTTTAGAAAAGTACTCTCTAAGAAGACTAGAGACATCTCCGTATAGAAGAGGGACGACGCCCAACAACAAATTTTCTATCTAACTTAGTATTATTACATATTTGGGATAGTATACAATCCGAATCTTATAGATATTGAACGTTGACTATTTTTCTCTCGAAATAATTAAGTACAATTCATTCATTGGTCTACGATTGATAAAAGTAAGGAAATGATTTTATTCGCATTTTTCTGATCAACAGACACATTTCCATTTTCCGACTAATTTTTATCCAAGAGGTCCTTGATCCTATCAATCATCACAAAAGGAAAGTAAAACATTGAAATAAAATGAAGTAATACTATAAAAATCCTATTACGACCAGTATTTTGAGACTTCCTTCACGGTAAAATTACCTTTTTGCAGTTTTGAAGAAGCTTTGGGTTCTGATATGCAAACTAATATATGATCCCACGGATATTTGATTTCATCTTTTTGTACTGGCCATTTCCAGAATTTCAGTCCAGACTTCTGCATAGAGAAAATTTGAGCTCCATCTTTGAATACCTTAGTGATTCTTCCTGGAAACACTTGTTCTTCATATGAGCAGTTCTGCGTGACTTGCTCTTTCGGGTTCAAAAATTCCAGAATGGTAAAAATAAGTTAATCAAACCCCAAGGTAGCTTTTTCCATCCATAATACGATCCAGAACAATTATTTAAATAGAAAAGTATCGGAAATTTCCCCTTATTAGACTTGAGTGCAAATACTCGATTTACAGGTGCTACGGAAATGACACCCCTGCTCGAAAAACTACGAGTTCCATAATTAACGCGATATTCTCAATTGCAGCTCTTGTATAATCATCGAGAATCTCATCAAATCATCCTAATCTTGTAGATCGTCGATGAATGAAAATACTTCCACGCTAGATAAAATATTTTTAATCAAAGAGTTATGCAGAGTACATGATAACAAGGAATGTTAAATTTTTTAAAACCTGCAAAAACGAGTATACTAATATCATAAATCTTTGGAGAATCAACATGAAATTAATTGTACAATTCTTCTCATGACTATTTCTACTATAATTTGACATAGTAACTGACAATCAAATTAATTTGAAGTAAAATTTTCAACCATACGCATAAATTTCATCTTTCTTTTTTTTGACACAGCGTGAACTCTTTCTAGAACTAGAGGTAATCATTTCATTTTTGCTTTGCATCTTGGACCGTTTCTCAACTCTATGTATCTCATACTCCTCAGTTGATAGACAATCCCTTGTTTCATCAACATCAACTCCATGAGATTTTCTTTTATAACACTGTTTGGATTGGAGGTTGTTGCTTATTTCTTCGTAGTCCAAAACACCCTTGTAGAAATGATTGCATTTCTGTCCAGGTGGACACTCAAAACAGCCCAAGGTATTGAATTGGACTATGGTTGTTGCATCCCTATTCCGAGTAAACCGATATACTTGTCTAGTACCATTGAAATTCACTTCGCTGGGAACGAAGGAATCTATTGATTCAATATCTTCTTCTTTTATTGATGATACATGCACATTGCTTGCTTGTTTTTTAATGACCTGGTAGAATTTCTGGAATGTAGGAATGTCCCCACCATGTCTTACGTAGTCATGAGCTGCTCTCTTTACAGTTTCTCCAATCCCATCGGCTGGTCCCTTACCATGACCACTCTCACTGTAGTTGTAAGTGAGTCTTTTTATCTGCTTATAACGCAGAGGAAGAAGCTGTGCCAAGAGGAAGAAAAATGTCTTATTCTTGTACTGAGAGCTAGGGCCATCACTTTTCATATCCCAGTCAGTTATCAGTGGAAACTTGTCTAGAGAGTAGTCTAGGATTTCAAACAAATGAGCTAGAATTACAGAAGCGTCGTGTCTAGTGCTTGCTGAAGCTGAGACAAAACCTTGTTTGAAATATTTGGTGTACAATACACCAGTGAAAATTGAATACTGATCGCTTCCAGCACCAAAATGTACCCTATGCCACTCTTGGTTATATTTGCTCAAGTAATTCTGACTGAGATCTGCCACTACTGAGCAAACATTATTTCCAAGTGATTCATTCCGAGCCCTAGAGGTCTTCTCCTGGTGGTACACTCACATTTCATGTTTCATGAACACTTTTTGCTCACTCAGAGAATGACGAATGAGCTCCTCTACTGTGCAAGTTACAGTTTCTTTACGTCGTACTGTCACAGTAATCTCTTTTTTAGATTTGACACTGGTTCTTGTCTCGGTAACAGTTTTCCACTTATTGAAATTGACAAGCTCTTGAGATTTCTCTATATTGAGAGTAATTTCCTTATCTTGGCATTTTTTACACTCTCTTGAGTAACAGTCTGTACTCCTAGTTTCACAGATCAAACTTTTTGCAACCTGATGAGCTGAAATTTCAGAGATCACACCTTTCTTACTCGAAGATTCTGTCATAAAATCAAAGTCCATGTGCATTATGCAGGCACAAGTATCACGAGCATCCAACTTCGCTTCAACACAGTTCTTTGGCTTATATTTACAAAAACTTGAATAAGTCATTTTGAGGTCGTCATCCGAACAAAACTTGGCATACAAATCTCGCAAACTACCTTGGAGGTATTGTTTTTGGACCTTTTCACCATTAATTTTGATGAAGCCCCTCTTACTTGGATCCACTGCACTGTTTGCTGAGTAGAATCCTCTAACTCTCAGTCTCATAAGAGCACTTTGTTTTTTCAATTGGCTTCTAGTCTTGAATTGTTCTAACGGGTCTTTCCGGTTATGTATCTGACTTATCGCTTCCTGTTGCTTTACTCGGTACTGAGGTACAATTGATTGTCTAAAAGATGTCAACAGCTTGTACTTCTTTGTCACATGGCCAGCAATGGAAGAACGCAAGAGCTTTTGCACTCTCTCATATTTTTCTGACCAGTAGGTCACTCTAATTTGTCTGCGTTGGATCTCAGCTCATATCTAAAAATGCAGTACAATGAAGCAATAGATATTTGTAAGCACATGCGCAACAACAAAATACAATTATGGACCGGGTTTGGTGGATCAAGAAGAATGAAAACTTACCAATTTTTCCTCAATATCTTTCGCTTTAGTATACTTTGACTGCAGATATTTACGAATTCTTGCTCTTAAAGGATCACTTTTTCCTCCAGCCTTGATTTTTAATCGTTATTCTGTTTTTGAAGAGCCTGCACCTTTTCCTGCAGAGACTTATTTGAAGCTTGTAAATCATGGTGGAAGCTTTCGGCATTGTCTCGGTAGCACCGACGTCGTCTTGCTTGAGCAGCATTTTTGAAAGCTCTGCTACGACCTGCGCTGGCTGTTGGCTTGGCAGGTCCAGGATCGGAGTGACCATCAGTGTCGATGTTGAATGTTGATGCATCAACCAGATTTGCTGCATTTCCTTCATTTACATTAGCTTTACGACGAGCTCGTTCGGCTCTTTTGGTATTTTTTTGGTATTTCCTACGAGCCCTTTGGTCTCGTTCGGACAAGTCTTTGATACTTTTCCACTTTCCTGCTTGTTCATCCAATCTCTTCCGCTGTCTGTCTTTCTCGAGAGCTATTGCATAGGCTACAGGATCGTTTTTAATTCTTGAACGTCTCTTCGACGCCCGTGTGCGATTATTTTCTGACCTTTTCTGTCGTTCCTGCGCTGACTCGCTATCGCGTGGACGCTGTGAAAAGACCGAGACACCAGTATACAACATGTTAGTCGAGTGCGCATGGTGCTTTATGTCTATATGTATGTGACAATCACATATTACACACTTATACAAAACAAGAACTCGAAAAAGCAAAGAATGAAATAAGCTGTATGTTACTTGTATTGATAGTCGTCTTGTGGAATCGCATAACAAATTGATGGCTTTCTTACTCCGTTTTCTTTTATCAAACAGCTCTTCCCTCCGCTCCGCTTCATGAGATTTTTGGATGGCATTGGAGTTTCGAGTCGAGGGAGGCATTTAATTGAACATTCTGGACAAGCAAAAAAATCAAATCAAATTCGCGAACAGTGCAGCACTCGCACAACCGACCTCTCATTGGTATGTCATGAGATCGAACGCAACGTATCATTTTGCATGCTACGGAAATGACAGGTACGGAAATGACATTTCGTCTTTGATTAGTCAATCCGGATCGAGGAGTTAACGAATCGCTTATTCCGCTTGGCAAAGTCTTTTGTACACCAAATACTCACGAAAAGTCGAGCGAGATGCTGGATTGTCGATCTTTCCGACGTGTTGGCAGATGCGCACGGAAATGACACTCTTATTTGCCGCAGCCTTTTCTCGAAGTAAAGTGTCCCACCAATTCTTGGAAGTGAAGCGGTGACTGTTTATACCGCAGCAGTTTGATAGTTTGAAGCGAGAGGATCAAAATGTGCCTATTAGCGAGGGCATTTGAGTTGATAAAAACTCTTGCGCAGCATACCTTGTCAGAACAGCAATTTTGGCGCGAATTCGAAGACACAGTGTACACACAGCGTTGAGCGGATAAACGATCTATTCGCGACTTCTAAACCATGAAAACATGTTCAAAATATACCCAAATTTGATGTCTTTTTATGGAGGAATCGTTTAGAAGTCGTATATTTTCATAGCTTCCCCTTGAACGCCGAATTTTGGGGTGCGGACATGGTACGGAAATGACATTTTGATCCCTAATTCGCAGTTCCCGGCCCTCCAGCCTCAAGCTCGGTCAATTCTGACTTTTTGCTAAGAAAGGGCACAAAAAATACATAAGAAATGTGTTTTACAGAGTTGACAGATAATGCGTAGACGCCGCAACGAGCCGAGACACATTACGAGCAAGTTTACGCGGAACTGCTCATATCCAAAAGCAACGTAAGCACCAACCTCCTTCTAGAGAGGTAAAAAGTTGTCATAAAGCTCTGCATCGCTGTCTCGTTCTGAGTCGACAGATGTTTCAGGTTCATCTGACTCCGGTTCTCTCTCTAAAACACCCTTATGACTACTGATAGATCTCTTTTGAACTTATTTCCCTCTTGTAGGGTTGTTTGAGTTCTTTGCAGACTTGGATTTTTTGGCAGATTCAACACCAGATGGGCCAGCTTCTAGATCTCTCAACTCTTGTGAGCTCAACTCGTGGGCAACATTTTTACCTGGAGACACGTTAACTCTTCTTTTTTTTGCTCTAGTCTTTGTACTACCAGTGACTGCAATCCTGTTTTGGCGGAGGAACTTGATAAAAGCTTCTGAAACCTGATACAGGTCACCTACATCCTCTTGAGGGATTCTTTCCAATATTTTGTCCAACGAAAATGGCACCACTCCACATTTTTTGAACCCGGCAGTCGAATTTCCTTTCTTATGTTCCATTGAGTCCAACATTGTTTTCAAGAGGAATGGGAAATGCTCTTTTTCTAGGGTAGTTTTACCTGCTTCTAGCTGACTGTTCTTGTAGTTCTCTAGAACTGTTCTCCATTGCCTCTTCATCGGCCCAAAGAATGCAACATCTAAACGCTGAGTCATGTGTGTACTATTAGGCGGAAGACACACAAAGTGTATGTCATTTTCTTTGCACAATTCCAAGACTTTCATAGAGATATGAGTGGATACATTATCGCCAATGATCACTTTTTTCCCTTCCATCTTTTTTAACCTGGGTAGAGCTAATTTGATAAACCAATCTTCATAGCTGATGAAAGTAAACCACCCGCTACAAGAACTACTATACCTAGTACCCTCTGGACCGCCTTCAGTCCATGTATTCCACATTTTCTTAGCTTTATACACAATATAACAGGGCCAGAGTTCTCCAGACGCAGTACCAGCATACATAACACTGACACTACTCCCAGAAGAATTGCGAATCATTTCAAGATATTTACAACCACGCTTCACTATCACTTGTTTCTTGCCAGGATCATCGGTGTGATTAGTTTCATCATAGTTAACTATGTTCTGAGGACAAGCACCAGCCAAAGTCACTTGAAGATTACATGCATAAGCCTCTAATGTCTCCTTATTGACTGCAGCACGTCTCTTATTAATATTCGCAGCAAAACTTTGTTTCAAAACACCATGCCGTTTCAAAAAAGATCTGAGCCAGTCCTCACCAGGCAGATTATTTCTAAAAGCTGGAACTGTGCGCTGTATTCTATCAAGGTACATTTTAACAATGATGCGTAAATCCATTGATCCAATAGGAAATCCATAGTTGCAAGTCCGAATACAGTGTTGGACGAAGGAATTTTCTTCTCCATCACTGAAGGTTTTTGGTCGACCATCGTTCTCACTGTGATGTTCCTTCACTTCATTTAATAGTGTATTTCTTGGTATCTTGAATCTGTGTGAAGCTTGCCGATAGGTTAGTTTCCCCGTAGCAATTTTGTTAACACTCCTGAGTAATCTTTCATGAGTGTAGTTCTTGTAAGAACGAGAGCCTCTCTGCCTGGCATGGTTATTTCTGGACATCTGTAAAATTGAATGTGAAATTTATGATGAGAAACCTAAAAGAAGTAGTAGATGGCAATATTCACTAAACTAGCTGATAACAACAAGATAGAATGGTACCGAGAACGATGCAAGCCGGTGGCCCAAAGTTACCCCGGTTTGCAGAAGGAAACACATAGTTTTCAATTTTTAAGCTACTGAGTTGAAACTAGGTGAAAATACACCGATGCAACGATTGATTCGTTTAGATATCTGTACAGACAAGTGAAATCTAGCCCAGTTACCTCGGAGTCGTCCTATAACTGTCGGCACCACACCAATTTTTCCGAGCTTCTGTTTGATGGATTAAGAACATACTCTTGAATAAGTCTGTTTATAAACGAACTCACAGCTGATGGAGGACCTTGCGCCGGTCCAAAACATAGCTTATGCATGCCTCAAGTGGGAGAAATCGGTACTAAAGCCTCAGGATTATCTGCCTCGCTGACCGCGCGGGATAACGACACTTTCATGGGTTGTCCCAAAGTTACCCCCCCCTGTCCCAAAGTTACCCCAGATGACGGTACATCAATGATTTAGCAGCGGTGATTGAAAATTGCAACTTTCTTTTATATGCAGATGATCTCAAACTTTTCAACACTGCAAGCTCCGCACTAAGTGCCCAAGAAATTCAAGATGACCTCGATTCAATAGCAATTTGATGCTCAAAAAATGGTTTACAGCTGAATCTGAAGAAATGTCATTGTATTTCATACCACAGAGGCCAACGTTTCTATGATCATCAGTACAATATTAATAATTTTCCATGTTAGTGTTATCAAAGGTCTTGGCATCCATTTCGATTCTAGCATCATATTGAACCCTCATACGGATATGATTTGTTGTTACCCTCACTCTATTTATGGCTGCCAAATCTGGGCTCCTTATGAGTCATATCAGATTACTAAACTTGAATTAACCCACCATAAAATGCTCCGATATCTGTCTTACAAATCAAATAGCCTCATGCATTATACAGACCATAGTTACGCCAACATCCTTCAGCTGACAAACCTTCCTTGTATCGAATCCTTGTTCAGATACCATGATCATCTCCTAGCATGTAGAATCAAGCATAGTTTAATGGAAGGTTTGCAAGACCAAATCAGTTTCGACACTAGATCCATGAATTATCCGTTAAGACATATCCGCCCTCTAGTCGAGATAGTTTCCACTTGGAAACGCCATTACTACTCATGCTGTGTTAGGTTAAAAAGGGCATGGAACGACCTATCTGAATACACAAGATCGTTACGCCTTGGTGCTTATAAAAGCGTAGTGAAGGATCTTCATACCTAACAACCTATATCTGTTACCTCAATCTTAGGATCTTATATTTTCGCTGAATCTTATCTTACTTATATTTAAGGCGCTATCATGCGACCTCACTTTTGTTATACATTTTGTTAAGGGCTTTTAGCCCGTACATTAATGAAATAAATAAATAAAAAAAAAAAAAAGATTTGGAGCAAGATATGGGACATCTTCATTCCAAGTATTATGTCAGTAAGGAACAATAGTTTTACCTTAGTTTTAACATCTTGCTAGGAGAGGTCAGCACATCCGGATCACGGATTTGGCTGAAATTTCAGAAATAGTTTTCTTTTAGTGCCAAAAGATAACATGCAAAATTATAGACCCTAACGCTCAAGCGTTTCCCTGCTTCAGCCAAGGAAATTAGCATTGCCGGTATACCTATATGTATAATTTTTAACATGGGCCTATATGGACAATGCTATTGCCTGAAGACGTAGCTCGGAAACGCTTGAGCGTTAGGGTCTATAATTTTGGATATCGTCTTTTTGTGCTAAAAGAAGACTATTCCCAGAGTTTCAGTCAAATCCGCGATCCGGATGTGATGACATTTCCTGGTTAGCACTGTGAAGAATTGTTTTATTTGGCACCGAATTTGGTAACCACTGGTTGGCTGCCGAATACAACGAAGTGGCTGAGAATCCAACTCCTGGTTGCATGTCCAATTTAACTCCGAGTGTGGAAATCAATACATGACTCATATAATTGATAGGTGGCAGTCTCCGGATACCACTGTTGAGTCAAAAAAACAATTATTCCTATGTTTTTCCATTATCGAATAGGGCAAAAAATGTGTGATGTCCCCTCGAGTCTTTTCGGTGAAAAATCCAGGTTGAGCAACCTTTCACGGTTCGTACGTGGACCAAAGCTCAATCGTCCGGATACGAACCGCGGAAACGTTGTTTAACCTGTACTTTTGATCGCAAGGGCTCGCGCGGAGGGGGCGGGGGTTTCATCAATGTTTCTTTCTAGTTGTTGATAGGGAAACATGAAGATACTCCTTGCTTCTCTGATAGAAAAATGTCACCTGCTCTCTCAACATGATTCAGCTATTTAAGCTTATTTGCAGCTAACGTGAACGGATTTTCACTGAAAATCAGCTAAAATAGCTGATTTTCAGTCGAATTCCGTTCGTGTTAGCTGATTCATGTTGAGAGAGTGGAGACCACAGTTTACCGATCTCAAGTGTCCTTTTCATTATATCCAAAATAGCGGACTCGGGGGATCGTTCGCGTGACCTAGGTGTGGCAGAACCATCCGTCCGAATTCGATCCCCGCTGAAACCTTGCTAAATCTGGATCTTTGACCGAAAAACTTCACGTGGACAGTATCGATGTTTCTTCCTATTTGTTTATGAAAAAAACACGAGAAAAACATTGCTTTTTTGGCTCAATAAAGTTTCCCAGAGACCATCACCTATCGAAATCATTGGTCTCGTGATGAACCCCATATTCGCAGTAGTAGGATTCCCAACCTGTGGTTGAGTAATGCTCGCAATCAGTGGTTGCTGACAAAAAACAGCCAGTTGATTGATTTTCGGTGTTGACCCATGTATGAATGGTTGGTTGCAGTTCTTCCCACAAGTTCTTGACAGTGAAGGCTTACTAGAATTTTTGCAAAAAGCGAGTATAAGCGTGCTCATTCTTGTGTCATTCTCTAGAATTTCAATTGCTTGTATGCAAACGAGATATTTGGGAGTAATATGATCGACCAGACGATATCAATGTAGTTTTGATGCGTGCATTGTAATTTCTATTCCATTCTCAAAATTAAAATCAATTTTATCACCTCTTCATCGTGCAGAGAATTAGTGATTGTTATTCCGTTATGATTTATCAAAGGGCTGTGAAAACACAAGGGTGAAATGAAGAAATAACATCTCTGAGGGGATTATTTAGTCGTTGCTGAAGTTGAAAGCAAAGAGTGAAGTGCGAGAAATGTTGGAAGTGAGATACTCGGAAGGCACACGCCGTCCTTTGACTATGAGAGACTTTGGGGAGAATTCAAGTAAGGGGCCATGCGGCGCTTGAATGATGCGAGTTGAATGTGGAACTCGAGTGACTTATTTGAATAGGACGTACCGAGTCAAAGTGGAAATGGAACGGTAGCTGTATGGTACATACCTTCCGGTAAGGCCGGAAATTTAATTCCAAAATAAATTCGGCAAATGCCTGTCTTAGGTACAATTAAGAATTTTTAACCTTCTGACATAATTACGACTGCTCGTAAATCTCGAATGAGTAATTTGCATGCATCTCTCAATTGTCTGACGCTCATAATTCCTATCTTATACCAGACACAGTAAAATGGAAGCGAGTTGGGTTCCAAGAAACCGTCTGACGACTTTACAATGCGAATAAACGACATTATCTGCACAGAAATGCTACTTTTTTTTTTTTTACCAAAGTCAGATTTCCAGTTGTCGCTCGTATTGTACTGGTTTCCAGATAAGGAAATATGAAAGAAAAAAAAGCGACTGATGTACCAGACGGGTAAAGGATAAGAAACGATTCTGTATTATAACGCTCGTTATCCGTCGCCTTTTTAACATAGGAAATGCTTGGGGTTAACTTGTACATCCTGTATCCAGAATCTTTGTATATAGCACCAGGCTTTGCCGTCGTCGTCGTCGTCGTCGTCGTCTACAAAATTGAAAGAACCCGACACAGAATGAATGCGCGCCTCTCCCATGACACACTTGCATGCATATATATCTCGTGTACACATAATACTTGGCAGGGACGATAATTCGCCTGGCGGTGGACTGCTTACAACCGCCACTGCCGCGACGCCGCTTGTTCACTTGCATGGCTCGAGCCCCACAATCCAATTTCCAAGTTTCGCGAATAGCAAGACAAAGAGTATAGGCGACAAGGAGCTTGGATATGTATACATGCTTAAAGTAGGTAGCCTGGCTTGTAGAGATGAAAAAAAAAAAAAAAGAATCCTCGAGAGGCAGGAAAAAAATGGGAAAACGTGATGCAACGCGGTGGTGGAACGTTTTTCCTTGGTATTATAATACTGCCACCCCTTTGAATCGGCTATAAAATTCGTGACTATAGCATGCCTATAGATATACATATATCTATTATTTAAACCCTTGAAACCCTGTGTGTACTTTGAACCGTGAGCAATTCCGGATCGGGGGGAATTAGTCGGTTGGATTCGCGGGAGAAGCCGCTTGGAATATCGAGCAGTAGTCGATTTGAGAGTGAGAGAGAGAGCAATTGATAGAACGCGCGTGGCGGCGTCAAATCGGCTAAACCCGCGAGCGCGCAAGAGGTGCATTATATTTGAACGAGTGAGCGCAAAATTGCCTCCACTCACTTTCTGTGTAGATTCTAGATTTTCTGCGGATCGCTATGTAGAGGTGAATACTTAGAACGTCTCGGTTTCAGTTCTTTCTTTCTTTCTTTAGGTATGAATAGACGATCGAAAATCTCATTATCGGCGGAGCCAGCCGAGCACGTTATATTGGGTGATTCGAGATTGGGTATATAGATATGTAAATAGTTGAGTCGAAGAGAGCAAATGGGCCCTGAAAGTAGCTTTTTTGGCGCTGGTAGAGGGTGCTGGTATGGTTCATTGTAGATGGATAGTTGAAGGGAAATTGCGTTCTAGCACGTGGAATTTTTATGAGATTCGATAAGTGAGGTTAAGTAATTCATAAGGTTTCTTAATTATGATGTTCGATTCGAATGTTGTGACATTTTTTAAAGATGCGTCTGAACAGACTGATGAATTATTATGAACAATCACCCAGAACAGAACAAGCAAACCGTAATCACGAAGCTGACTCAAAACCTTTTTTTGGAAACGACACCCTGGGCTCTGGAAGATATCATTTTCAATGAAGAAATGAAATCCCAAAACGTCGAGTTTGACATCTTGGTATACGAAAAGTTTCGGGGAAAATGATACCGTAAGGGCATGGATATTGTAGAATTTGGTGCAAAGAGCGAATAAATTTCGGCCAGAGTTAAAAATGGGAGTCGGAATTATCATGAGAATGTGAAAAATTACACTGCTCGAGTGCCGAGCACTACTGCTCATCAGCTGTAAGAGGGATGAATCGAATAACTGAACAGAAGTATCAAATCCCGGCCAGACAAGAAAATTATTTTGAGGTTCACGTAGAAAAAAAATTTGATCTCAATGTGAGCAGTCTTTCATTTTCAACGAGTTTCAATGGAGGATTCTGGTGTAGAATTACCACACATATAACACATGCCCACAGAAGAAATTCGGTCAGAGTAGTGAAAAGTTATCCCTCAGATACTTTATACTATCATACCCTCGGAACAAACACCATGAATAGATGAGAATAAACTTCTTCGTGGAATGAAACAATACCAAAACTGAGGCAGGCGGTCGAAGAAATTCCGTCGGGGGGTGAACCAATACCCGAAACCTATGAAGGTAGACGAAACCCGCTAACGCCGGGATTCTCAAACCACCGACTATGTCGGCGAATAATCCAAAGCCATAACCCATGAAAGCACGCAAAATCAACAAACACCCAGGCTCGAACCAGGAACTCTGTTGTGGAACAAACCAATCTCGAAACTTATAGAGGATCACAAACCTGCAAGTGACCAGATTACAACCTCTGTCGGGGGATGAATCAATTCTGGTTCGGAGATTTGATTGCCTGCCCACTATTAGGTATGAGATTGTTATACCCCCGGAGAAAGTTTCTAGTCTAACAAGGAGAGGACCAGTTGTCCGGATCACCAATGTTGTCCAAATTTTTTCCACAGTTTTGTACAACCTACAACACGAAGAATCCAGTGTAACTCTGTCAAATGAGTCTTCTGTCTGAAGATACAGATCATCGCTCATATGGACCCATGTTAAAAAGTTACATATATGAATATAGTAGCAATGTTGATGTTTTTGGCTGTAGCTCTGAAGAAAAGGCCCGTTTGACGGAGTTAATCTGGATTCTTCTGGGCGATACAAATCTGTGAAAAGAACGTGGATAAGATTGGTGATGCGCACACCAGGTCCTCCCCTTGTAAGTATCTGGGTATTTGGACGTCTGATTGGCTTTCAAGTCTTTGTAATGGATTCATCTCCCGATAGAGTATATGATCCGAGCATCCGGGAATCCAGTGTCCAGATTGGTTTAGCCCCCGACAAAGGTTCTGGTTCGAGCATCTGGGTATTTGCGGGTTTCGTGTACCTTCATAGGTTTTGGCTTTGGTTCATCTTCCGACACAGTTTGAGGTTTGAGAATCCGGGTGTTTGCTGGTACCACCTGTCTTCATAGGTTTCAGGGACTAGTTACGATAGTACCCCGACAGAATTTCTGTTTCGAGCATCCAGGTATTTCCAGGATCGACTGCCTCCCTAAGTTTTGGTATTGTTTCATCTCCTGAGAAAGTTAATTTTCATCGATACGTGGTCTTTGTTCCAAGAGTATGATGAAATCGTCCACTGCTAAGGACAGTAATTCCGGATCAGAATTCAGTGATCCGAAAACCTGTTGGTTACTTAGTGAGACTTCCAGATCTGAATATTTCGAGAATTCCCATGGAATTTTAGTTTCTGAGGTGATGTCAGAATCTTGATGATATGCTCGGACGAAACTGACACCAAGTTCAGCTCTAGCAACCTCAAAGACACGAAGAAAGATCGCCAGCTTTGAGCATTTTCGCAAAAGTCGTGTTTTCTCGGGGTCACGTCAGCACCTCGACATGCTGGGACCAAATTCACGACGGATTTGGCCTAAGGGGCCCCAGAAAACTCTGGGTACACAGTTGAAGTATCGGACCTGAATATTTCGGTAATTGCCCGAAAACATGAAGGCAGTATGGTCAGAGAGTTAGTTCAGAACTTTTCTCTATGTGACTGTGTGACCAACGGATTGGCCCTCTGTGGTCGCATCTCAACTTATAATTTGGGTCACAACTCAAAAATGACCCTTTAACACCCGTTTCTGACGACGGAGTCGTGTTTCGTAGCTCAAAGTACATTCAGAATGACTCTTCACTCCTCCGACCAAATATTCTTTTGTGGGCCTATGTTATAGAAAAATGTGTGAGATTTTTATGCCAGAATCCTTCATCGCACAGTAACCTCAAAATAATTTTTTCGACTGACTGTGCGAAAAGCACTGCTTCACGTACGGTAGTTTATTTTATTTTACGTCCAATCGATCGAAAAACGTATTTCGACACTCGGGCGTGGAGTTTTTTGCTTTACCCGTGATAATTCCGACCCTAGCCAGGGCTCGGCCCGAAAACAACTCTCGAAAAGCAAAACCAAACTTCCAACCCTTGAATCGGAAAATACTATTTTTTGTCTGAACGGGATGTGATAGTTCTGCACAGTTATTTGAGATCACCGGCTTACAGCTGATATTAGGAGAGTAGTGAATGACACTCGAGTAGTGTAATTTTTCACATTCTCGTGATAATCCCGACTCTGGCTGCAAAGTATCACACGGTGTGCTGAAACCACTATCTCCGCCGTTTGCATCGGAATCTACTATTTCCATGCACTTTCGGTGGTATTTTCCCCGAAACTTTTTGTGTACATTCCACGTGCTACAACACAACTCTCTTTCAACTATCCACCCACACTGAACCATACCATAGCAGCCCCTGTATTCAAAGTCGGCAAACACGAATTCGTCATCAGACACGGGTGTTGAACTCGTCATTTTTGAGTTATGGTACTACTCCATCCTGACTCATGAGTAGGTAATCATGAGTGAGGATGGACCCCGGGAGGACCCGTTCTTTGGGCACACAGTCTCACAGAGAAAAATTCTGACCTTACTCTCTGACCATACTAATTTCATCTTCTCGGTGTCGCTGAGTTCGAATCCGAGATCAATTCAGCTCCACCGAGTTGAAATTGTGACTTATCCTGAAGAAATATCGGTTCTCTGGGATTATTTTGAACTGATTCGATTACAGGACAATTAGATGATATAGTGTACAGATCTTTTTATCGGTATTCCCTGCAATGTTGGATGTGTGGTGTGTATTGCAAAATAGAGTGCTTTTTGATAAGTTATTTTTCTGAAAGTTCACAATATAGGGTAAGTGATTGGTTCAATCTCCTCTTCGTAATAGACTTGGAACACAATCAATTGCTTGAGCTACTCGGAGAAATACCTCCAAAATCCGACGTGACCCTGCAAATTTGGATTCAACTTGTAATGAAGGATATTTGTTGCGGAAAATTGCTGCTTGAAAATCGACTGCTTCTCGTCTATTCACAAGTCTGTTTTGAACGAACCTGTGTGGTATAGCATGAAAAGAAATATGGCATTCAATCTCCAACAAACACTTGGCGTATTTCCGATTTTCCGATAATTCCTCCGAGAGAGTGCTTTGTCTTGGAATTAATGAACATGATTGGGATTGATTTAGAGATTATATTCATGTGCACACTCATGTGTAATACAATGCTTCCACTAATTGCATTTCTGAATTTCCGCAAGCATCTTTGGACTGCTATGTAAACACAAAGTATGAGATGAAAATACAATTGGAGATGAATTTCCAGAATCCGTACTGAACGTATGTTCCTGTAATTGGGTGTGATTGGAAAGATTCGGTTCGGCGTTGAAGAGGAAGAGATCTCACCAGGAGAGTTGTTCCGGATCCGGCTCACGGATTCGGATGAAATTCCGGGAACAGTCTTCTCTCAGCACCAAAAGAAGATATTAAAAATTATAGACCCTAACACTGAAACGTTTCCGAGCTACGTCAAAAAACTTTAGCATTGCCCATATACGTCCATGTTAAAAGTTATGCATTTAGGTATATCTGCAATGTTAATGTCCATGACTGTAGCTTGGAAATGCTTGAGTGTTAGAGTTCTACAATTTGGGATATCATCTTTCGGCACTGAAAACAGTTTATGATCAAAATTTCAGTTTTATCCGTGACCCGGATCTGAAATTCTTCTGGTCAGTTCTTTTGTTATTTGGCCCAAGAATAACTGTCAATCATGCCATAAAATATTTTTCTTCTCTGTAGAAAATCCAGCATTCAATAGATTTCAGCTCCTTGAGTGAATTGTAGCAACATTTAATAAATAATCCTGGCATCATTTTAATTGGAAGCATGCTCGCAAAACATAATATAGATGTTTGCTTCCATCCAAGACGGAAATTTGGCATCCCAAAAATTTGTACCTATTATTTCATCCTCGGATCAACAAACCAACAATGCCATATTTTCTCAAATGATTGAATTTCAACTGATCGGCTTTTGCCAGTAGCATTGTGTCAACAAATTTCGCTGACTCGTGTCATAGATCGAGTTGAATTACTTCAACTCGAACTAGACACCTCCAAGCCTCGTATGGATGCGAGGTTAACTTGGAGGATTTTGATGGAAAGTTTAAGGGTGAGAAGAGACATATGGAAAAAATTTCGACTCTACGCTAGATTACAGTGCGTTTCGCCATTCCTCGTTAGATCTGGCTTGTCAAGGGGACAGACGATCTGCCGAGGTTAGTTCCCGACGCACTTGGCCTAAGTGGCCGAACGTCGAGCTCTTGAACGGCTTTATATATTTTCTACTTCAAAAAATTAAAACTACATAATCCTCCTAACAATAATAGTTCTTGTCATTATCTCTGGTAAGATACGAGATGAGTTTGATTCCGAACTATTTTCAATCTTCACAAATACTTATCCTTCATAAATAATCGAGGTGTCATATTTTGATCGGTTCTTCAATCCTTAGAATCATCCAACGCTCCTCGAAATTTCCCACAAAGTCAAGGCTATCAATTCTCGGCAACAATTTCAATTCAATATAATCCGTCTGTCCTCTTGTTCCACGCTCCTCGCCATTTTTCATAACCTCTAAAGCGATCAATTTTCGGCAAACGATGCCGATTTAATCGAGTTCGTCATTCCTCATGTTCCAATCCCAGACCCTGCATGTAACTCCCCAAAATTTCCGTGGAGAATCGATAAGCCATCAATAATAGAACAAGATCCAAAGTTATGCAGTTTGCAAAATTCTTCGGAGCGTCGGGGTATTGTCACGGTTGGATTGAATGCCCTCGGAGCGCGACGATTGTACCCCTCCCCCCTACCCCAAAGCTTTTCACACTCCCGCGCTTCCATACTATATATATATATATATATATGTATATCCCACCGCGTATGATTTCCATCTATAGAGTCGGAATTCCAATCCCCATACCAATCTCACACACAGAGTGTCAATTGAAAGCCGAAACTGATATCACTTTTTTGCTACGCTGGCAATTTGCGCATAGCCATATCATCGATTCGGCCTATACATTCCAAACCTGAAAATAGGAAAAAAAAAAAAAATAGTCGAGCGGCAAATACGACTAGCACTACTCGATCTGCATCACCCATCGTTCAAATTTTACGCGATGTGGCAGTTATATAGCCATCCACGTCCGGCTATAATCGAATATCAACATCGTGCAGTATTAGAGTAAGCCGTGTCGAGTCATGAATCAATCTGTAAAATCGTTTTCTGTCGTGCAACACGCTAAAATTCATTAAAAGCTAGTAAATTGCTATAGCTATATAACATCATCAGTGGCGTCGATCAGGTGCACGATTACCAGCGTGTACAGACCGAGTGTTGGAGGTGGCAAAAGGAGAATATTGCCCCGGGAAGTGGGTACATAGGGACTATGGAATATATAGGGTTTAGCAGCAAGTGGATTGGAGGGTGAAAGAGAGAGAGAGAGAAGTAGAGTGAATTGGCGAGCGCGAATAGTCATATCCGGCGGAAAGAGCTACGACGGAACTGTGTCGACGGCTCTGCAGAATACGCTATATTGCTACCCAAGCGCCTTACACTCGATCGGTTGAACCCAAAGAGACGAATACGACGATTATGATGACGGCTGCTGGTGATGGCTGTCGTCGAACGATCTCAACTGCTTCTTCGATATTACTGACGCGGATTCAACGACCCCGACTGCAGCTGTGATTGCAAATTTCGACGATTAATCGCTAATTCTCTGTCACTGGCTTGAAATTCAAGGCAGGGACTCTCAGCTTTGAAAACATGAGATTCACGGAAAAATTTTTGTATTGAAAATACGCTGCTTTGCTGAGATGACCTCGTTCATTTTATTTGCTTATTGACATTTCATAAGGCTGGCCCATCAAGAATTTGTGAGAAAAAAGCCCCTTCCTCTCCCAAGAGTGAACTAATTTCTAGTTAAGTCTGTGACTTGTTATTCAAAAGGACAAAATTTCACACGAATCAGATCTCGGAGTGAAATACCGATTTTTCATGATGCTCCCGATTGATGTTTTGAGACAGCAGTTCTGCCTTGACGACTAGATTAATTTCCCTCATTCAATTCCATGCACTGAGAAATATGGATCGACGTGAAATTACATTCTCTATCAAATTTCACCAGTAAAGTAAATTTTGAGACCCAATTTTTCTTCCAATGAACAACTGATTTTGAAGGCGAAAACTTCTTTACCAATGGTGTGGCGAGTCAAAATCCAAGCTGGATGCGCACAATGTAGAGCGTCGCGTTCACGCGTACACGCATTACGGTATACCTATATGAATGATTATGAGATAACTTAGGTATTTCAAGGGCAAAAACGACGGGAGTCGGGATTTGGACCAAAAATTGACTAGTTGAAATATAGGTGCAATCTGACTGCTCATAGGTGTTTTCCTATCTATCTGACATCCAAAAACAATTCCCAGACGGGCATAAACTTGAGTCAATCTATGTAAAAGATACGAGCAATTTTCGATATATTTTTGCCACGGTAAGGACATTTTGGCATGAAAAGTGATCTCAGAGGCGTAAATCAAAACGGATCGTTTTTTCCGAATACATGACCAATTTTGACGGTGAGAGTAGACTGTAAAAAAATTTCTGGACCTTGACTCCAGATCTTTCTACCACGAGCAAACTAATACGATTGGCCCATCGATAACGCAACTCAACTCGAGGAGAACAAAGTCAATGGACCGGCGCAAACCAAATATCCACGGTTAATGAAATCTGCAGATAATTAATCCACGGAGAACGAGGAATAAAATGTCAAAAATTTTGACTTTGGGCTCACCGATATATCCCGAAAAGCAATGGTCATCACCATTCGCCAAAGCAATTTGAATTCATTATTATTGATAGCCCCATCAATATTTTACAGATTCACACAGATGTTGTATAAATCTATCCACGAACTCATAAAATAGAATTCTACATGATATCCCTTGTGCAACATCGTTTCAGTTTATTGAATTCTGCCGTAGTCGTACCACAACGAGTAAAATGATTCAGTAAACTGATACTGCCAGCATCATTTCCAATACCACTTTCGATATGAAACGTCACCGTCAACCGATGCTACCTCAAATACTGTATTCCCAAAAGCTATATATACACTTTGTACGTTTGAGGTACCCCGTAGGGACATGGATCAAAAAACACCCAGAATCCTCTTCGTACATCGGATCTCGAATATCCAACTTAATAGTATGATACGTACAGTACATGTACAGAAGAACCCGCAATGCCATTCAAATCTTCTCGCATCGAAAAACGAATCGGCTTTGATGGATCTATCGATATTGCAAGCTTGAATTTCCCGATACGCGAGCGATGGAAAGTTGCTTCCCATACTCTTGCATAGAGAATAAGTAAGTGTGTACAAAAGTTGGGGTAGCAGTTGAGCTACGGCGTATGAGCAACGCTGATAAATGGGATTGGTAGGTATATCTCCTGAGAAATATTTGTACCCAAAGTGGAATGATGACGGAACAAAAGAAGGTATTGGGTAGTGGAAAAAATGAGCAAAACTAAACATATCCTCTCACACGTCGAGAATTTTAGACCGATTTGCTCAAAGCAAGGGGTTTGATCGTCACTCCGTAAGCTTCGAGTCAACTTGGCACTTTCAAAGTCGTGCGGTCCGAGCGTACGCGTAACTCTGATGGGGCAAAAGTTTTGAGGGGCGAGTGTTGGATATAACGATAGTCAAACGTGTGACGTTATGAGGTTTGGTTTACTATGTAATTCGATAGAGCGGGAACACAACTTAGTTGTTAGACAGTCCAGGCTTATTCCAGTTCCACTCTATTTTTGGTAAGTTATATTCGTATGTACAACCCCCCCCCCCCCTCATTAACTTTTTTTCAAAAGTAAAACTAGGCGAGTATGAGGTTCAGAAAAGAACCATTCATCTCCAGGACATCAAAACTTCAAATTTTATACGACATGGTTTAAACTCTTGGAAGGAATGAGATCTAAAAAAACCATGTCGAGTATTTTTTGAGCCGATTTGTCACGATCAACATATCATCACTGATAGAGACTAGAGCCACTTTCCTCCAATCAAATCTTTCTTTCAATTCATCCTAATGCTGGTGGTTTGACAATTTCTTACTAGCTAATTGTCGCTGAAATGACCCGAAGTTTAGGTGAGTAGAAGAGGTACAGGGGAATATCGAAATAGAGAAAATATAACTGAGTTTAAGGGCATGTGAAAGCCGACTTTTACCGACCGAGCGGACCGTGCCAAGAGCCAAGAGTAAGGGAGGTTGGGTTAGATATCCTATTTGTATCATGAGGAAGGGGGCGGAGGGGACATTCGACATTCAACCAACATATCAGTCGCAATACGACCTGATATATATAATAGCTGTATCTCTATGCTCGGATCCATGCTTCTTGGTGCATACATGGACTCATGACTGAATAGCTATCTGCAAGGTATACTGATGATGGAGATTACTGATGCGAAAAATAAAGATTTCATTCATTCACATTTTGTATATACTTTCAAGTATATTTTCTATGTGAAATCTAGTGATAATTCTGCTGGGGCTCACATTTTGTATATACTTGCATTCAAGTATATTTTTTATGTGACATCTAGTGATAATTCTGCTGGGGCTCACATTTTGTATATACTTGCATTCAAGTATATTTTTTATGTGACATCTAGTGATAATTCTGCTGGGGCTCACATTTTGTATATACTTGCATTCAAGTATACTTTTTATGTGACTCCTAGTGATACTTCTGCTGGGGCTCACATTTTGTATATACTTGCATTCAAGTATATTTTTATGTGGCATTTTTGTTGAAATATCACTTTCACTCTTGAAAACACATTTTTGTACTATGTGTGTGTACACATTTTTGTACTATGTGTATTCATTTTGAGTGGAGTGATTTTTGCAGGAATATTTTCCTCGGTAACTTTTTCTCCAAGCAATCACTCGTATGCACATCTCTACTCATCCTTGAGCTATTTTGTCAGTTCGAAAAGAGAAAACCTGTTCCAATCTGTTTTGATTCTGACACCTAGCTGCCTCTCGTTGGCCAAAGTCATGTATTCATGTTACCGCTGTACCTAAAAGAATTCATGATGTTAGTCGTATTACTACTCATGTTTTAGAATACATTGAGATTGTAGACTCAAATTTGAATCTATTTGAGACTCAAAACAATTCCAGAATTTCATGCGGAGCAACTCGACAAAGACAATTTGTTCCAAAAATTTTGGGATACAAAGTTCAAGATGAATAATGAACAACTAGAAATCAGTAAATACAGATAGAAGCTATGAAGATATTATTGGAGTACATACATTCATGACATTCCTTGGAATGAAGATGAAATCACACCGCTGGAATACAAATATCTCAACAAACATAATTAGGAGCTCGTGGCATACCCAAAATCAGCTTTCGCTCTCAAAGTCACTCAAGCGAGCTATTCTGAACAAATATTTCAAGGTATTCTTGTTGGAACCTTGAAAAGAATGATGAGATTGATTAGAGGGCACACAAATACCAATGAGATTCTGAATTCCACCAATAAATTCATCGTATCATGGAATTTACCATCTAAGTTCCCAATTCTAAGTCACAAAAGCTCCACAACTGGGCCAATTTTGAACAGATTGAAACAAATGAATATGAATTCACCCCTGTAGAATCTAGGAATCTCAGCAGACACAAATTAGAGCTCACTGCAATGTCCACTAATTCACTTTCGCTCTAGAATTCACCCGGGCGCTCCATTTGCACCAGGTGATTCCAAGATATTCTGGTTGGAACCTAAAGTAGAATGGTAAAATCAATCAAACATGATTTAGAGATCAAATCATGGCAATAAGATTCTTTTTATCAGTACACTCTTTGAAGAATGACCTTGTAACTTTTCAATTTCAAGTCACAAAAACTCCACAACTAAGCCAATTCTCAATAGATTCAAAAAAGTGAATATGAAATCACCCCTCTAAAATACAGGGATCTCAGCAGACAAAAATTGGAGCTTATAGCAATGGCCACTCATTACTTTTGCTCTAAGAGTCAACCGGGTGCGCCATTTGATCTAGGTAATTTCAAGATATTCTAGTTGAAACCTTCAGTAGCATGGTGAGATCAATCAAATATGTTCCAGAGGTCAACTCATGACAATAAGATACTCAATTTCATCTCTTTCATTCTTTGTAGAGTGAAATCCACCTTGTGACTTTTCAACTCAAGTCACAAAATTTCCACGATTAAGCTCTAATTCTCAATAGATCTAAATGAATGAATGTGGATTCACCCCTCTATAGTATAGAGATTTTAGTAGATACAAATTGAAGCTTATTGCAATTTCCAAATATTTACTTCTGCTCTAAGACTTACCCGTGCTTGCTATTTTCACCGAGTATTAAGACATATTGTAGTTGAAACATCAAAACAGAATCATTAGTTTGCTCTGAAATCATCTGAAGGCCTCGACATCACAGGAACATTCTGAGCTGCATCAACACATATTCTTAGCACAAATAGATAGAGTTTGGTGAGACCGAAAGGTTGTAAACCTTTCTCATGAGCTATCTCGTGTATAGCATTTTTTGTAAGTTTGGTGGATGCATGCTTTTCCTCTCAGTTTATCGATCAACTGATTCCTCCTCTGATCTGTTTTCAAGTACATAACTTCATCTATATCTTGGGTAATGCTAACTCCACATTCTGTATAAAGATTTCTGATGTCCACGAAAGACAATTTCATACCTCGAAAGGCTTAGATTTGGATGTCAATATCAATAAAGCTTTGCCTCGTTGCTTACTATTATTGTTAATTATTGAGTCACTCCAAGGCTCAGAATGATTATCACTGTCACTCTTATATATTCACTGCTTTTCAAATCAAGGAGCAAGTAATTGCCTCAAGAAACAGGATTGTCACTCAGATTGTCAATACTTGGATTGAATCTCCTCAGATATGAACAAAGTTATTACTATTTTTCATAAAATTTTCCAACGAATGAATTTTCTGTTCCTGATTATTATTATGTGCAAGTCAAATATATGAGTACCGCGCGACAACTCACGACAGTCCATCACCGTTCATTCAAAACAATAACCCTACTGAAAGAGGCCGAGTCGGTGACCGAGACGGTTGACCGAGTCGGTGTACGGAGTCGGTGACTGTTTCGGTTTACCGACTCGGTCACTTCGCATGGAATGGTCCCAAATGCCACGAAACGAACAATAAGTGATAAATTATCGTCAGAGGTTAATAGAAAAATTGAAAAAAAATAGAAAAAAACATGCCCGGCTATTTTCACAATTTTGACGCGCGTGGGATTCGAACCTGCAATCTCTTGCTTACGAGTCCAAGCACATGTGCCCGGGGCCAGCGGGACATGTTACGAGAGAGAGTTTAGTGAGCGTACTTGGAGTGTGACTCATAGGGAGTACCTAAGATCTGTTCATCATCAGTTTTATCATGAGTTGATCATAAACTCTGGCGCCAGAGCACTGAGTCAAGCCGTAGCTAGGATGGGACTTGGAATATTTCTAGATCTGGCTGCTTGACCGAGTCGGTTGACCGAGTCGGTCAACCGACTCGGTCAACCGAATTCAAATTTTCGCGGGAAAGCAACACGCATAAAACTAGGAAAATTTTCAAAATTTGACTGGTTAACCGACTCGGTGTTACTTTTCCCGTGAAAATTTGGATTCGGTTGACCGAGTCGGTGTACCGTGTCGGTAGTTAACCAGCCAAATCTCGGAAATTCCCAAGTCCTATGCGTGTTGCTTCCCCGTGAAAATTTGAATTCGGTTGACCGAGTCGGTCAACCGACTCGGTCAAGCAGCCAGATCTAGAAATATTCCAAGTCCCATCCTAGCTACGGCTTGACTCAGTGCTCTGGCGCCAGAGTTTATGATCAACTCATGATAAAACTGATGATGAACAGATCTTAGGTACTCCCTATGAGTCACACTCCAAGTACGCTCACTAAGCTCTCTCTCGTAACATGTCCCGCTGGCCCCGGGCACATGTGCTTGGACTCGTAAGCAAGAGATTGCAGGTTCGAATCCCACGCGCGTCAAAATTGTGAAAATAGCCGGGCATGTTTTTTTCTATTTTTTTTCAATTTTTCTATTAACCTCTGACGATAATTTATCATTTATTGTTCGTTTCGTGGCATTTGGGACCATTCCATGCGAAGTGACCGAGTCGGTAAACCGAAACAGTCACCGACTCCGTACCCCGACTCGGTCAACCGTCTCGGTCACCGACTCGGCCTCTTTCAGTAGGGAACAACAGCTGGTGTGGGCGGTAGAGGACCTAACCCAACCTTGCCTCGACTCAGCCAAAATCACAGCTCGTGGGCCTTCGGAAAAGTCATACTTCTGATCATTTTCTGAACTATTTGAGGACGATCTCGGAAAAAGTACTTCCAAGTATGGAAGCTTTCGGATGCGATCTATCATTTAAAAAAAAAATCGATTTAATTGATTGGAAGTTGCCTTCAAACTTTGGTTTCGAAGTCAGGCGTGTGAGTATTTTTTCAGGCAATGGTCAACTTCGAAACCAAAGTTTGAAGGCAATATTCAACCGATCAACTCGATTCTTTTTTTGAATGATAGATCTGATTCTAAAGCTTCCATACTTGGAATCACTTTTTTGAGATTCACCGTAGAACTCGGGAGAAAAATCGATTTGTCAATGGTTAGGGTCGTCGGTAAAAGTTGGCTTTCACATGCCCTTAATTTGGTTTTCATGATGATTCACTAAAATCTCATATCATACTCAGTTATATTTTCTCTATTTCGATATTCCCCTGTACCTCTTCTACTCACCTAAACTTCGGGTCATTTTAGCGACAATTAGCTAGTAAGAAATTGTCAAATCACCACCATTAGGATAAATTGAAAGAAAGATTTGATTGGAGGAAAGTGGCTCTAGTCTCTATCAGTGATGATATGTTGAGCGTGACAAATCGGCTTAAAAAATACTCGACATGGTTTTTTTAGATCTCATTCCTTCCAAGAGTTTAAACCATGTCGTATAAAATTTGAAGTTTTGATGTCCTGGAGATGAATGGTTCTTTTCTGAACCTCATACTCGCCTAGTTTTACTTTTGAAAAAAAGTTAATGAGGGGGGGGGGGGGGATCTCACTCCTTGGTTATAAAAATCCAAGGGTAACCACAAATTTTCCAAGCACTTGTCCCCACTGCACTTGAGAGTTTCTTACACACGGCTCCGTCATTTTTTCCATAAAAAAATACACTACTCTCAGCGTATATTTTGTTCATTCAGTTCAATCTACAGAGCCATGCAGCTGCAGGCAAGAGCAAGATATTGCGGAGCCGCGACGAACACACAAAACACAACAAAGCAGACGAATCTCTCCTCCCTGTCCTTCTCGCATGGCGCTTTGATCTTTACGTCACCTCTAGTCGTGGCTAGTTTCGAGTATCCACATCTGATGCAATAATTATAGAATCGAGAAATTGAGATAATTCGAACATTCATTTATCCGCAATAACAAACCAGCTGATCGGTGCCCGCGTTGCCCGGTACGCAGCAGACAGCCTCATTTGCAGACTGCCGTCAACCGGACAGGAAGATTTTGCGCACGCGCTTCTATCTCTCTCTCTCTCTCCCTTCCTCGACCATCTTACATACCCAATACATGTGTAGTAGAGATGTTTCGATATTTCTCGAGTCGAAGCACGGGGCTGGTGAAATCGAACTGAGATGTAAAACGAAGGCATGAATTTTGCGGTGCTGAATAAAACGCGTCCAGTGCTCGGATTGAGAAAATAATTGTACATAACTCTGAATCGCTTCAGAAAAGCTTTGCTAAAGCATTGCAGAGCTCTATGAGCAACGTTAAGAGGTTAATAATCCAAGCAGAAAAAAAGTGTGAGGTTAAAAAACCCCAATTCAAAGTATAGATAGGCACCGCGCCTCGCTCGATTTTTCGTCTGCTCATACTCGCCAGCGAGGCGCTACCGCGCCTCTTGATTGACCGGGGCATCTTAAGTCTAACTAATGAATATGGTTTTCAATCGCGTGTGATATCTTGTAGAGGAATCATTGGAATCCTGAAATGCGTCTCTCGTAGGTTAACAACTTCGCTGTGGAGGCTGAAATCGGTGATCCTTCCTCAGATGCGGCAGGGCCCACCGGTGGGCCTCGCCTCAGCGAATGTGTTAAGAAACGTTCCGTGACAGCATGAGTCCTCATCAAGTACTCTACAACACGGATTATACAACGAACCAATTAAGGTAGTTGTACACTAAAATGCAAAATATACCAGAATGTCACCAAAGTCGGTGAGGATTTAGTTCAAGTGTTAATGAACACCTGTGAAAAATTTCAAAATGATTGACCGTTTTGTTTCAGAGTGGTAGTCATCAAAATTCGTCACTTTTAGCATGGCGCTCATGCGGGATTCTCGACTCCCATATAAACGCAATGTTAAAAGTGGCGGGTTTTTGATGGCTACTACTCCGAAACAGAACGGTCAATCATTCTGAAATTAGTATTTAGCGGAATCTCCCTTAACGGATACCTCCTATTAGCGGACACCTCTCAATAACGGACAATTTTTTGCGACCAGCAGAAATATAATCACAGAAATGAACCTCTGATTAGCGGACACCTCCGAATAGCGGACAGTTTTGATGCAACCAGACATGTCAGTGCGACCGGAAATTTCACTGTATTTTCAGCTTTAGTGTACAACTACCTTAATAGCCAGTTGTGGAGCTGATGTAAGCTTAACGCAAAGACACAGGACGATAGGACACTTTGAGAATACTGATCAGTTTTTTGAACGGATAAGAATCGTCTGAGTCTCACTGATGCACTGTAGATCATTGCGATAATTAATAACATGTCTCACGATGATGCACGAGTACCGATCAAGTTTTTCTAAGATGCTCTACGTGTGAAACGAGAACCATTGTGATCCTGTCATGCAGCTGTCAAAGTGCTCAAAAAAAAAAACTATCGGTAAACATATGAATTGCAGAGAATACTGAACGGATCACAAGATCAGGGCTAGTCACGGTGTTAACACAGTATTTGAGAGCTCCTATTGTACAATCACTGTCAACACCTGATAAATGCCACACTGATACTGAGTTTCCATCTCACGATGGTATCGACCGAGTTACTCATCGAAAGTCTTGATCTGACGTGATGCTGATGAAGTATCGCAGAAGTACTGGCTAAGTGCAGCTGATATAACAATGGAATACAGGAACATTTCGGTACTTGTTGAATTATCCGGTGAATTGGGTGTAAATGTAATTTTACGTTCATGCTCACCGCAGGAGAACCATACAAACTTTGCTCAAGTTTTTGAATGAATAATGTGGAATCACTATAAGCTGGCTGTACATATGATTCCTACCCCGTGGTACCAGATGAAGTCCCCTAGAAGTACTGTAGAATTACCGAGGAAGTATCGTAGAAATACCGTAGGAGTTCCGCGAAAGTGACGCTCAGATATCGTCGTTATACCGCAAAAGTACTGATTGGATGTCAATTGAGTCCATGTTCTGTCAAGGTGCTTTGTAAAGATGCAATGAAACTATTGGGATTCTTTGAAGTATAATGGTTCTGCCAGAGCTCTTTCAGATACTAATGAGATTACATCTACGTCTCGTGTTTGTTATGTGCCATAACGAAGATAAGTCAGCAGGGTGCCTTCAGCTAAAGGATATCCATCGGATAAGAATTTCATATTCAATGTTCCGCGCTTCTCTGTCCACAAGATTTAAATATTAGTACTCACCAGTGGCAACGCACACACGCCACAATCCGCTGTAAGTTAGCTTGAGACTAGGTTCAGCGCTTGCGTTGTACTGATTCAGATGTTGATGATGATGATGATCCGTTTGAGTTGCCGACCTCGACGAAGCTGGCAGACGTTCCTCGGTGAGAAGCCACTGACCAGTGGACACGGCCACAGCAACCACTACCAGCGAAATAAGAGCCGAGAGTACCGAGGCAATTTGGCTCGGGTTGACAGAGTTACGGGTCGAGTTCGTCGTCTCGGAGATGCAACAAAGCCAGTAGCAGCACTCGCCACCGCGCGACATTTCCTCGACGGACGACTTATGTTGAAGCTAACTCTGCTTCGCCTAGATCTGCAAGAAAATCATGGACGATGTGGATTAGTGTCTGTGGTATTCTACTAATTGAGTCATATGGCCAATCCTTCGAATATTATTAATATATTTGCAGTTCCGCGGAAATTTGCTCCATAGAGACACAAAATCGGCTGAAAAGCCAAAATCAATTTATGAGCTCGTGAAGTGGACTTTTCCACCTCAAATCTCATCTAGATTGAAGATTGAAACTATCAAGTACTGGAAGTTACAAAAAATGTTTGCGTGTTGAAGTCCATAAGAGCTCAGCTCGAAATCGCTTTTTTCCTAGGAAAATGACATTTCGTGTTTGATCAGTGAATACAAAATCGGGGAGTTGACGATTCGCTTATTCGGCTTATCATGTCTTTTGTACTCAAGGTGTCAACCCTGAATATAGGGTCACATTACCACGAGAGAGCGCTCAAGGTGTTCACATATCGAACTGTCGCGGACTTTGTTCCTATCTCTAATACATTGACTGCCTTACACAAAGTCGAATGAGAAGTTAGATTATCGATGTTATGACCGTGTTCCAAGATGGCTACGAAAATGACAATCTTATTCACCAAAGAGTTTTTTCGGAGAGAGGTACCCCACCACTTCTCGGAAGTGAAGTAATGGATGTTTATACCGCAGCTGTTTGATAGTTTAAAGTGAGAGGATCAAAATTTGTGCCTAATACGAGCGAGCCCTTCCAAATCGATAGACGCTCTCGCGCAACATATTTTGGCGCCAATTCGGAGACATGGTGTTCACACAGCGTTGGTAGGGTGAATAACCTAGCTGCGACTCTGAAACTGTGAGAACATGTTCAAAATATACCCAAATTTGGATTTTCTACGCGAAGGGATCGTTCAGAAGCCGTATACCCTTGTACCATGCATTTGAATACCGAATTGAGGGGTGCGGACATGCCACGGAAATGGAATTTTCATCCCGAGTTCAAAGATTTGGACCTTGAAACATCAAACCTGGTGTAATATGATCTTTTGCTGAAAAAAGCATGGAAAAGACATAAAAAACGTGTTTTGCAAAACCGATCGAGAACGCATAGTTGCCGCAATAGGCCGAGTCACATTGCAAGCAAGTTTCCGCGAAATTGTTCATACATACAGTACCGTGCAAAAATTCCTGAACGGGGGTATGAAATCCTCTCTTGCAAAAACGTCGATTGCTCGAGCCCAGATTAACGTAGAGGAATTTTGAAAAGAGCATTTTGAAGATGAGAAAAAATGCTAACTTTTTGTGGCCTTCGATCTTTCTTTCAGCCCTTTTTGGTACCTCAAATAGCTGATGTAATTTCAAGGATTTCGAGAAAAAAACCGTTTTTACTCTATCGGGTGTGATTTGGACGCGGATATAGATAGAACAATTTTGCAAAAAGCATCTTGAAGAGCGGAAAAAATGCCATTTGCAATAATTTTTCGATTATTTTTTACATCGTGTGAATAAGAGTGTGAGAGCTCTCAAAGTAGCCAGAATCTCGGATTTTCGATGAAATACGTGTAAAAACGGCAAAAAACTACGGTTTTGGCTACTTCGAGAGCTCTCACACTCTTATTCACACGACGTAAAAAATAATCGAAAAATCATTGCAAATGGCATTTTTCCGCTCTTCAAGATGCTTTTTGCAAAATTGTTCTATCTTTATCTGCGTCCAAATTACAGCCGATAGAGTAAAAACGGTTTTTTTCTCGAAATCCTTGAAATTACATCAGCTATTTGAGGTACCAAAAAGGGCTGAGAGAAAAATCGCAAACCATGAAAAGCATTTTTTCTCATCTTTAAGATGCTTTTTTCAAAATTCCTCTACGTTGATCTGGGCTTGAGCAATCGACGTTTTTGCAAGAGAGGATTTCAAACCCCCGTTCAGGAATTTTTGCACGGTACTGTATGTCTATGATGAAAATCTGTTATGAAGATGATTTCTCTCGGTTGATTCGAAACTTTGCGGGAAAGCTGACCGTCCTGCGAAACATCTTTTGAAGGTAATTTAGTTCTTGATTTGAAATTCATTGTGGAATGACCTTTGAGTATCAACAGAAGCTCAGGCGTGAGAATAACCTATGAGTGATCGACACGCCCGGTGAGATTACGCAGACGTTCACCATAACTATGCTCAAACAACGACGAACCTCATCAAAGTTACACGAGACTCAATCCAGTTTGGTTGAGATCCCTGATACGGATTCTGGGAGATTGTTTTAATATTGACTGAACTATCATGAAGCAGAGGCCGCACGATGAAATCCCTTCGAAGGGCTCATCACAGAGTTTAGTATAGACAAACAGATTTGCTAAAGTCAATATTACACTGGCAAATAATCTTAAATGGGCGAGTACGGCAGGAGCTAATTAAGGATTCTGAAGGTACAATAGGAAAATCATCATTAGGCTACTAGACCGTCCGCCAGCTGATATTTTATAGTAGTTATACTTGCGCCGGGCTGCCACAGCTAGATCGTTCATCTGTGTTGAGAAGAAGACGACTGTGAAATGACAGACGAGGAAGTCGTTTCGTTCTCGTTGAATAATTGAACAAATATGTCAGATGATTCAATGTTCCAGAATCATTTCCTACTCAGAAATTTAATAAAATTCCGCCAGTTCAGTTGGAGAAAAGTCATTCCTGACCAGTTGGCATACTAATTTGACGATTCCTAGTGCCTGCCATACTCCATCAAAACTGTCAAATCCTTCAAATGTTAAGAATCATTTTCTACAGTATGACACTCCGATATTCGGATAGATCATCGAAAGAAAATCCATCGGAAAAGCGCCGCCATAACGATAGGGCGTTTCTGAATCAATCAAAACGGCGATCAGACTTATTGCACAAAATTTATCAAATTCCACTGCTCCGCTGCGCCATCCCTTGGTCAACACTTGAGTCGCTCGGCCACGTGGGAATTCCATGCATCTTACGCAACTTCGATCGTGGTTTTGACTGATTCAGAATCGCCATATCAGTATGGCGATTTTTTTCGATAATCTATCCGAATCTCAAAGTGCCATACTGTAGAAAATAGTTTTTTGATCAAGTATGGCAGGCACTAGGAATCGTCAAATTAGTATGCCAATTAGTCAGTGATGACTTTTTTTCAACTGAACTGACGGAATATTGTTAGAGTTTTTAGTAGAAAATGATTCTGAAGCATCAAATTATCCGACACATGTTTGTTTATTTATTGGACGAAAACGGAACGGCTTTCCCATCTATCACTGCACAGTCGTCTTCTCCTCACTACAGATGACCGATTCAGCTGTGGTAGCTCGACGCAAAAATAACTACCAAAAAACGTCAGCTGGCTGACGGCTTATACAGCATACATTTGAAATAAACGAAATTTAAGGTGATTGACGACCAATATCTCTTAACGCGTTTATTAGAATTTTCGGCGGGGTTTTGGAGGATTGATTTCGAAAAAATTGAAAATTCTTGTAGACGTGCATTTACGAAGGGATAAAGGCCGGAGATTCCGGCAAACCTTCGAACCATGGCCACGTTGTAGGCCCTGGCTTGAAAATTTCAAGTCTCGAGTTACCCATGGCCCTATGTGTTACCCAAAATCGGAGGGAATATATGATATCACCAATTACTCTGTGACGATATGATCTGTTTTTGTCAGCTTACGATTGATTAAAAGTTCAAGTATCTTCCGAATCATGCAATCTGTATGCTCCAGTCTAAAATCTTAAGAAATATCCAGTAAATTTTTAAAAAATTGTATTCAATCCGGATTGTGAGTCGACGTCAACTCAACAGAAAGACACTTCTGGACATTTTCCAGGTACGTAGTAACATTCATTTTCGCCGGCAGAGTATTCCGTCAGCCAGATGAAATCCCTAGTACAACTTGATCCAGTAGAATCAAATTATCCCTTTCATCGCCTCCTGCTTCAGCAAATGTCCCTAGTGACAAACATAAATGATTAATGAGAGGTCGACGACCTCGTGGAAAACTTTTGGAAAACGAAATAAAATGATTCCGCTCTCTGCCTCGCCGAATTGAGTCAGCCCTGCACGTTCGAGCCACCCTCAACTTTCTCCCTCCAACATCGATTTATATTCTGCTCAGTCTTCTCAAAACTACACGAGTGGATACGAATCGTGCCACACATACATATCTACACACGGCAAGCCTTCGACATCGCACGGAGTAATGCTAAAATTCGAGCCTGCCTTTTCAATGAAATAAAATCGGCATCCAGAAACAAGGAGTCCCCGTTAGCATGAATTTTTTCGTAATCTAGGGAGCGTAATCTTTTAATTAGCGTTAAAAAATTCCACGCATCCCGGATGTGTCAACGACTTTTGGGAGTCCCCCAATGTTCTTTCTTTTTCATTGCTCCAGAATTTTTCGGGGTACAAAATTCCAGTCGGAGAAACTTTCCCTCTAGAATCCAGAGGGTTTCTACGACGCAAATTACTCGGGCAACGCTTAATAATGTGTAATACGCCCCTCGGTGCGCTTTCATTACAAAACTCCTTAATTATTTATGACCTGTTTAATGTACCATCGCGTACCTAAGTAGATCGTTACTCCACGACTGCAGTTACATATGTTTACGCTGAGCAATATAAGCTTTTCGAGGGTGGAAAAGTCTTGCAAGGTGATGTGCTATAAGGGGATGATGTTGGCCGATGAAAAGAGGGGAGCAGATTCGTTCAGGCTGCAAATCTAAATGACGCCCGAGTCCGAGGATTACGGTAATGGGCAACCGGATTGGGACTGCTTGCTCAACGTTCACGAGGTACGAGATGCAGCTTTTGAAGATTCTGAAGTTGCTTTCCGTGATGTGATATAGGTATGTATATATGTACGTTATGAGGTCTTGAAGCTCAAAAGAGCGGATCAAATATGCCATTCCTCATTTCTTGACACTGCCCTTCCTACGCTCGAGAATCAAATTGTCAAGAAGAGAGCCCAGTGCTCCAGACGGCGCTGATTATTCCCGAGAATCTTTTTTCAATAGTACCGATGAAATGAAGAGCCATAAATCCCTACAGTGGTGGTAGTAGTAGTCTTTGCAGAGAAGAGCCAAACGGAATTGAAAGAATGATGTTTCTGCGAAATCCTCTTGGAAAATGTCATAGTGCTTTTGTCTCCTCATTTCTTAGTGCTTCTGTATAACGATTCAACAGAGTGGGATTTGCCATTGCGTAATGAGACGCGAGACTCAGACATGAAAGGACAGCTACATTTAATTTTTTTCTATTGTGTGTAAGGCAATGATGAGACGATTCTATTTTTTGCTCATTATGAAGTTGAGTTTGGCAACAATCTCAATCATGCTGATTTTTGACAGAAGTGACGATATCTAAATATTCGACCCCGAGCTATTTCTTGGCCTGAATTTCAATTTAACCCTCCGTGTAACCCCAGATCCATTCACATAACATAACGATTTTAAAAGGAAATAAGAACTTTTAAGGCTTTTTAAATTTATAATTGGGCACTGGACCATTATTGTTGACTCTATCTTTAGCTTTTTAAGTTTATAATTGGGCACTGGACCATTATTGTTGACTCTATCGCCGCAGAACTATTCATCGGCGTTCAGAATGATATTCTGATATTTCGGACATTGAGTATCGAAGTCAAAGATAGAAGACATGAGAATCGGGGAATCAAATATTTTTTCATCAAAATTTTTCCATCAAGAGATCATTTTTTCGGAGGGTGTTTTGCGTGTTATTTTATTCGTTTTCGTGGTAAATATTTTTCTGACAACGTTTGAAAGGAAATATCAATTCTTTTCAGCTAAAAGCATGTAAGGTGTGTGTACCCCATTGAGTCATTTTCTCCATAGCTTTGGTACACCTCAACAATTTTCAACGCACTTCATTAATTTTGGAGCCTATTTTTTTACAATGGATTTTGAAGGTCCTGAAACAAAGAAACGAATGCGCTACATTACTTGAAGATTGGTCAAACTCACAAAATTTGGCACCGGTTTTAGTAAACGTAATTTCTTCGGTGCTTTCTTAGCTAAGCATTCACGAAAAATAGAAATATTACTTTGAATTTCCTGGAAACGCAGACATGATTGAGGGTAGATGCAACCTACTTCATTCCTCATACTACAACATAAAAAACGCAAAAAAGCTGCCGGGAGGCCAAGGAGTGCCCATGATAGAGATCGGCATTTGGGAGCAAGTTGGATACAGATACAAGTTGGGTACTCTACTTTCACCTTAGTTCTGATTTGACACAAGATACGAATACGCATCTGAAAGGTAAACAGTATTTTGTATTAAGTATTCGCTTAGAAAAATCCTCGGGGCTGTTAGCCCAATATAACAAAAATTTACAATATTGAGGAGGTAAATTTATAGAAAATTCTTATAAAATTTGGTTCACATCCTATGTGTAATATGAAAGTATCGCCGATGAAGAGAGATCAAATATTAAAAATTTACAATTTGTCTATTATCACACACCCCACGGATGTTACCAGGTAAGGCATTCTGCGATTTCAAACACCTCAACAGTACAGAATTTAAGTCAGAGATCCCAAGAAAATCTATCAGAATATATCTTGACAAAATTTTTTTGAGATTATGGACTTTTCTGATTACGTAGGATCAGAAAAGTGAACAACAGAAAAATTCAATTTCGCAAAAACCAATTTTTTTATGAATTCTGGGAATCCATGTTCCGATTTTGAATATTGAGTCCTTTCATTCAGAAATAGCCCGAAACTTTATTTTCGGCTCCCACTGTTGTTTTTAGCCTCCTTGCTTGAAAGATGAGCTTTTCTGTGCATGCACAGGAATATAGGCGTCTAAAACCAATCTCGTTAGGATGTCAAGGAAATTTTCCTCCCAATGAATAGTTGGTGAAGTCAATTTAATGGACTAGAACCAAAGTTACAACGCGCTGATGATGGAAAATGTATCAAGGGAGCATACGCAAATCCTGCACAAATTTCTCATAGAACTTGTTTTATTGTTGTGACTCGAGCCGGCCCGGGGGGGGGGGGGGGGAGCATTACTGTTTGGACTTTGTGCATGAGAATGAGTGTGTCCAGGGTTGATTTTGAAGGAAATTTCCTTGGCTCCTCAGTGAAATTTGTTCGAGAAACCATGGTTCCTGCGCATGCGCAGAAAGACTATTTTTCTATCAAGGAGGCTAAAATTTGTCAATATAACGTAGAAAAAACGGTCCAGGACTCAAAAGCAAAGTTCTGAGCTATTCCGGATCTGCAAAAACACAACATTTAACATCAAAATACGAAATTTTCAGAATTTGAAAAAAATGTGGTTTTCTAGTAAATTGTTTCTGTTGTTCAATTTCACGCTCCTAGGGAGCGTCCACAATCTCAAAAGAATTTCGTCAAGATGTATCCCGATGGATCTTCTGAAGGTTCTTTGAATGTCGCCAACCACGAATTCGTGTTTTGCACCAAATCAGAACTACTCCCATTTTACCAGAAAAATTTATATTTTTTCCATAACCCTATCAAGAAAATATCCCCGAGCGATACAAAATTTTTTTTGGACCTCACAGAGTGTGGTACGCTTATTTTTTGGACCGTAAAATTGCTCAAAGATGGTAAAAAACCAAGCCGGAACATGCCTGCAATGCGTGGTACAATTTTGCGTGGAATTATTTATATCGGACATTCCTAGGAAGAGGGCCTATTAAAGAGATTCTGAATCAGATGACATGGAAAATGGACTATTTCGACATCAAAATGACACAGGAGGTTACTGTTCACCCAAAATCACACGAAACCTCCAAGTAGTAAGTATTTAAGCGAGTTCAACATCTTCCTGCACCTACGATGTGTCCAGAAGGTCAACTGTAGCTATAGTCCGCCCAGAGGATCCTCGGGTATTACATACGTTAGGATTCGAATACGAGTCATGAGTTCTCCCAAGCCGCAAGGAATCTCTGGAATACCTTCTATCTCAGTTGTTTACCTACTTTTTCATTCACTTATGAGTAGTTCTGTGGAAACTTTGAAATAATGTGTGCCTGCTTGTACGGCGCCTTAAAACGCTTGAGAAAAAACCTCAACGATTAATTTCGATGTATTTTTTTCATGCTTTTTCTAGTGCAATCGTTAGTCTCTTGATTCAGAGCTACCCAAAAATATTATCATCAAAAAGGGGTCAAAATGTCAGGTCCGTGTGATGTGGTTCTTCCATTTTTCGGCTTTTGTGAGTGTGCGGCACCATCAAGAAGCTCCTTAGGGATTTGGGCAGGCAAATTTATCAAATATTATAATACGGAGCATCAAATCCGTCTGCTATAAGAGCCCAAAAACTAATTTTTGTGTGTGCGCTGAGCACACACATTTTGTGGCGCAGTTTTGACTAAAATTTGACTCGCTCAGTTTTCCTCAATAAAAGTGAATTTGACTCATTCTAGGCCTCTCCACACCAACTTCTTCTCAAAGTAAAATGTCAGGTGCAACTTTCTCATGCACCAAAATATTGAAAATAATTGATTTTCACACTCTCGGGAGTACTTCTCCGCAAAAATCTAGTTCTGCTAAATTTTCATGTCAGGTCCGTGTGGTACTAGTGCGACCCTTAATCGCGAGACTATAGAGATCCTAGTTTTTTTTTTTCAAAGTATCTAATGGTCAAATAAAAATTTCAAGGCTCCAGAGCCCTAGCTCATACTGTTTGGCCGTGAATCAAGTTTAGTGGTGAAACGTGAGGCCCGTGTGTTGCTTCAAAATGTCAGGTCCGTGTGACGCTACCGCATTCGTAGTGTTATCTTTATGTTACCAATTCGTGAAGATATCGATACTTGTGCGCTAACCAATTTGCATTTCATATGCTTCAAAACGTCAACAAATACACATTAGAACCTTCAGGAATGCGAATTGGGGTTGGCACATTATCGACCCCCAAATATCGAAGTTTCCGCAGAAGTACTCATATTAGAATGCACCGATCTTGAATTGATCATCTGATAATTCAAGTGATATCGGTTACATTGATTTGGGTGCTTAGGAATGAGTCACGATTGAGTTACTGGTGTGAAATTCTAAATTCTTCATTCGAAATTCTTCATTTTTCAAAATTGACAACTGTTATGCCAATTTAGTCAGTGGTTTGAGAAGAATCCGTTGTATCGAGTTGGTGCGTTGAGGGCTGGAAACCCTAGTGAGTAGCGCTAGTGAGCTCTGATTCTTCGATCGTCAGGCACATTCTAATGTCAGGTGCACTTTTCTCACAAAATGATCTGCCACATTGTTATCTACGACCAAATCTCCCAGAAGTAAGTTCGCTCACAGAATATTCACATCAACATACTCAACATTAATTAATTATTTACGAAAAGTTTCATCGAGCCGAGATACCTCACGCACGTTTTCCAACAAAAAGCGGTGCACAACTTTGAAAAAAAAAAAACGCTCAAGGAACCCTCGACAGAATACCAACCCCATATTTGAGGGGTTCACTCTCCAAGGCAAACTCAGATCTATCGCGTTGGCATACAGTGTGAGTTCAGGGGTGGTTGGATAGAAATTTCCTCGGGAGAGAAATCTGAGAGGTGCGGGGGGCGGGCGTTTCTCTGCTCAGCACAGAGAACGAGAGAGTACAATGATGAGTGAGTGGCCGGCGTGGCGCTATAATTAGGTGTGCCGGCTCTTGCTCATATACTCGAGCTTCCAAGAGAACCTCGTTTATAGAACAGACTTGCCAGCTATAATACTGATGATGAAAGCTTCGCCTCGAGAGCTGAACTGAGCCGAGAACATATATTGCTGATTACGTATGCCACGCAAGCTCTACACGTTGGCGATTTGTGCCGCTCTGCTGACGCGATCGCACGCTGCACACGAACAAATGGTAAAAAAGGCATCGTCACAGGCCCTGTATACTATCTTTCAGCAGTAGTATAGAGACTCCTTTGAAGCGTCAAGGCTCATCGCCTATCCGATTGATTGACCCATTTGACAACTTTTTACTAGTACTTAGCCTGTACTATACCACCCTACGAGATTGGCTTTTCATCGGGAGTCCCTCTCTCTCCACTTCTTGATCGAATTTACAACTCGTTCGTTGCACTCCTGATTCGTACTCTGTCTACTCATGAGAAGTTTTTTTGCTCGATAAATTAAGTGTCAGGATGTGGTCCCATGTGAATTTTCTCGCTATTTTTTTGACGGGACCAGTAAAATTTGGATTTGTTACAGTGATTAGATTGAATCTAGCGAACATTATCCTATATGTCTTCCTCGCTGAATATAACAAGATAACTGTTTACCCAACCAGAAGTTCTACTTGCCTAATGGCAAACTTCCTGTTCTCGATGTTTACTCAAATTTCGAGCTTCCACTAAATATTTCCCAATGTGGATGTTTATGATATTCCATATCAATAGAGAGAATTATTTATGGACCAATATGTTTTGGAAGACCTGTTCACAAATTTCCTGGAAAGAAACTTCTGGAATTCGAGGGACTCACAGATTACTCTGACAATTCACTGATGCGATTCAAAGGCATCCCCATCCAACGATACAACTATTATTCATTACTCGGTCATAACACCCAGCACAACGACTCTTGGCATTACATCGATATGGCTGAGGTAATCTATTGAAATTGGTCGAGTCATTCTGGGTTGTTCCAGACCCTACGTGCAAATTTGTTTGTGTCAGCGAAATGGGACATGTTCATGAGCTGCAAATTGTTTTCGGGTCAAAATTGAGTGGTTCAGAATCAGAGTAGACCAAGTCTATTTTTAACACTCATTCATTCACCAGTCCCCGAAAATCAAACTATACACTGACATCATGCGGGAATCATTCCTTGAGTTGAAAAACATATCAGAAGGGATACATAGCCTCAAAACCGTGATAACGGGGAGAACTTTCAGACTGATTTTTGGCACAATTCAAAAGTGGGGGTCACCACGGGTCTGGGTCGCCGATCTTCTTCAAGATTTTTTTACAGTTTGGTACTAGTTAAGTACTCAGAATATGAGGAATCCAGAATGATATATCACTTTTTACAATATTGGCCTACATGAGCAATGCTAATTTCAGCGCTTATGTCTTTGGACTGGAGGACCATTCCATGGACTTACTCTGGACTCTTCATCTTCCAGATAATACGAAACTGTACAAAAATCTCGGAAAAGATTGGGAACCCGGACCCCGTGGTCCGCCCTTGTTACGCCTGTTTGATCCTGAACCACTCAAATTGCTACGTCATATCAGTTCCAGTAGAAAAGTCGGGTATGAACAAGAGTATGAATATTTGTGTGGGGTCTGTTAGCCTCTATTGGTGGTGAAGCCCGATGATATAATCAATTTAGGTCTTATATTCGAACATTTTGTGAATGTTTCATATGCCCCTTGCTTTTTCACGGTACCACTGGATGCATTCCTTCAAAGCTTGATTCAGAAATCTACTTCGTTCCATGTTGTTTTTTTTTTCATTTTCGACTTCCTAGTACTTATGGTAGTTGTACACTAGAATACAAAATACACCAGAAAATCACTAGAGTTGGTGAGAATTTAGTTCAAGTGTTAATGAGCAGCTGTGCGAAATTTCAATATGATTGACCGTTTTGTTTCGGAGTGGTAGCCATGAAAATTGGTCACTTTTAACATTGCGCTCATATGGGATCGTCGACTCCCATATGAACGCAATGTTAAAAGTGACCAACTTTCATGGATACTATTCTGAAACAAAACGGTTAATCATTTTGAAATTTTGCACAGGTGTACATTAGCTCTTGAACTAAATTCTCACCAACTTTAGTGATATTCTGGTATATTTTGTATTTTACTGTACGTCTACCTTACGTTTCATCAATCGTTGAATTCAATGGGTTCTAGCTTGTATAAGTACTCCCCAAATCACGATTGTATAATATGAAGAGAACTCACGCTCATCTCTTGATGCGATATCTAACTGTGTGCATTCTCTGAAATTCTTGAAAAACTTACCAAAGTTGAAGTTCTGATGAGATACAGCATGAGGTAAGATAAATTTGACCCATTGAGTTCGCCATCATGAATATTTCAAAGAGTTGATTGAATTGTCTAGTGCTGGACATGACCTCGAAGCAGAATATTAATTGTTACCAAATGATGAAGGATCTCCCACGTGGGACCCCTTGAGCCCCACCTAATACGTTGTTGCTACTAAGGACTCAGGGAAATCCATGAAATTGTACAAGCGAAAAACACCGGGGAAGTTCATCTATTGAAATATATTACTGGCGATGCATTTCTTTCTCGCAGAATACCATACTTTGCTGTGGTGGATGTGGCATGGAAAATTTATATGGTAAATGACAACATCAGCACACTCTTTTCTTGATGACACAAGGATTTTTTTAATTCAGTGATGGTTTTCATTGCCTCGTGAATGAAATGAACGCCGCTATAAAAAACCAGGATTCGCTGTGGCGATTCATATGCTCCTTCTTTTTTGTTCGTCATGGGATTTTTCGTTATGGGTATGAGAACCTATCGTCATAAAATACAAACTACTAGACCATTAAATTAATCAAGTTATCCGATAATTCTTGTATTGAACGAAGTGAACATTTGATACGAGATTGAGGAACTCTCTACCGTTGCAATGAGATATTCCTCCAAAGATCTAATTTCGCGTTCGCTATTTTGTACCTACCTGATCATGTATTTTGATCAAAAATTCATTCCTCCAGACAGTAAAATGGAAATGGGGTAGTATTTCCGCTCACGGATGGAATTATTTTCCAAATTCTGCATCCATGTCTTGAGTTTTTGGTTATCTGCAATTTCTAGAATTCAGCACAAGTTGAATAATATGACGAACGTCCTGGACCACGATTTCATTATCTCAAGAATTACCAGAAGAAATCGCTTCTAGGATTGTAACTTCAGATCGAGTGAACTATTTTAAATGAATGATCATTATTCATTGCAAAGAGCGTCTTCGAATTCCCACTCTAAAAATCATCACCATTAATAATCCCTCTTTCTTTGGAATCCATACCTTTAATCTGAAACACGATCTCCTACGCTGAACTAAAGATATTCTAGAAGATCTTTGGCAAAAAACCTTTGAAAAAACTGCGATATCGCTCTAACCAGCCAAGACTACTGTACGGTCGTTGAAATCTATATGGCGTTGAAATATATCCTAAAAACAAAACAGATATTCTGAAACCACTCGAGTAAAGTAAAAAAAAAAGTTGCGAATACCAAAATTGGCGATCGTACGTGCGCGTTGCAACCGCAACGCGTTCATAAACGCGGACGCCCATCGTGGTGCATGAAAAATTCATGGGGTTTTCACATACGTGCAATGCGAAGCTGTTGGTGCTGCAGCCTCGACTGCGGATGAATGATATCCCGGCCGGCTGCGGCGCGTATTCGGACACGTGCTCACTCGGCGTCTGATGTGACTTGTGGTACCCATGCGCGCATCCATACTGCATCAAACCGATCAAGAGCGTTCATCTTTTCCTTTTCACATCTGGAAACCAACTCAATATCCTGCAGCAACTCCACCACTTTCATCACCTCATACATCAACCTAACTCCATCCATGATATTCAAATTTAAATTTCAAAATTCATCTACGAAGGAGTGCAAGACCGATCGTGAATTTTGAATTTTCGAGTATGAAATCGAGACTCGAGAGACCCATCTCGAAGTGGATCTCAGGCGCGCGAATAATATATATCCCGGCCGATGTTGCGCGACGGAACTGCGAGATCCGACTGACGGTAGTCTGCCACCCTCGGAGCTTTGCAAGCTTTCGTAGTAGATCGTGTACTTTGGTATATGTATGTAGGGGGTGGTGGATGTGCTGCGCGAGCTTCCACCCGATATCTAACGCCGATGTTGTACACTGGAGAAAGGTATGAGGTTATATGAAGAGGGAAAGGTTCTTGCCGCTTCGCCACCTCTGCCAGACCCGACACTTCATATTTCTGTCTTCCGTTGCAACTTTGATTGCGCGGACCCGCTCTGCTGTCCCTTCGCAACTTCTCACCATTTTCCTACATATATACATAGCTATCCTGATGTGGTTCTTCTTCTTCGCTTGGACGGTTGGCTACTGCTGCGCTTCTTTGGGCAATATTGTGCAGGTGTTGGTTTCAGGAGTCTGGAAGCTGTCGTGAACAACTGGTCGACAAATTGGATTAGAAGATTTCTACAAATCTATGATCAGATATCCATCTTGGGTATGGACTTTGAGTCATATATCATGAAATTTTGATGCATTCGTATGAATACTTCCATGGAAACTTATAAATAATGTGCACTACTCTGTATATCCTGAAAACGCTTGGGACAAAAATCATAAAAGTATTTTCGATACCCATCCTGGTCCTTCTTCTAAATTAGTCATTAGCCTTTTCATCCAGGGCCAGTCAAAAGTATTGTCATCAAAGTCGAAACGTCGGGTCCATGCACCGAAGTTTTACCCTTTTGGCCTTTGTGGAGCGCTCTTGGTGGGAATTTTTAAGGCTCTAGGTTAACAAACTAATCAGATACAATGATTCTGGTTTTGTATAAAAATACGTGGGTCCTCTGGGCTATCCATATTTATTTTGATTAGAATTGACAGCATTTCGCCAACCTCTATGTTGGCTTCTTCAAGGCCGTATAGAAGGTGTGGGTTTCACAAATACATTGGCATTGAGCATCAAATTCATCAAATATAAGAGCCAAAACACCTTTTTTAACGCGTTCGCTGCGGCGGGGCCCACCGGTGGGCCCCGCGTGTATTTCCCCCAGTGCTGAGAATTTTGGCCTTACGGGAAATAACATTGGCCGGCCGGGATTACTGGTGGGCCCCGCCGCACCTAGGGAAAGATCACCGATTTCAGCTTCCACAGCGAACGTTTTAATGTGCATTGTGTGACCTGAAATTTTACTCACCCGGGCCTCCTGAATACCAGTGAGTCAGCCTTATTCCAGGCCTCTCCGGACCAATTTTCCCCAAAGTTGATCATCAGAGGCAACTTTTTCATGCCCAAAAGTATCGAAAAAATTCGGGGAGAAAATTTGGTCGAGGATCATATTTTGTTTAAATTGTTTTCCAGTCTTATATAACACTGTGCAAGCCTTAGAAAGCTATTCCCAAAGTATCTGATGGTCAAATCAAAACCTCAAAGCCTCCAGACTGTAGCTCATACCGTTTGGTCATGAGACTAATTTGAGTGGCAAACATCAGTTCCGGGTAGAAGTACAAAATATACAATTTATCAGGTCTGTATGACGTTACAGTATTTTTCTCATGGGGACGGGACTACCGATGAGTAGTAATAAATGTATTGGTGCACGAGCTAATCCATACACTATGAGCTCAGAAAAATTGGAAAATTCTTCTCAGAATCCTTGAATTTAAGATTCGAGGTTGGGTCGTATTCCAATCCGGAATTTCTGCGGGCGTACCCATATGGTGATTTCTGATCAGTACTATTTGTTAATCTTTCCGGCCATTGAAAATTTGAATCCATACGATCAAAAAGCGCTTGCTTTGATGGAAAACTTGTCGATATTCTTCCACTCTGAATCCAAATGATTCATTGAAGGTGATCAAATAAGTCTGATCTATTTACTGAAATTCTATGGTAAGTCTTCTCTCTATGTATGTTCACAAAAATCGCATTTCAAGGAAAACCCGCCAGATCCTCAATTTGGGAAATTAATCGAAAAAGTCGAGCATTATAATCGTAATTCTTGATAGAGAGTAAAATCGTATGTACGAGTGAAAATGATACGAATTCCTCATCTCAATCCACGGGTTGTTTGAGACTAAGAAACTAACCCAGTACTTGGACTTGAATGAAAATTCATTTCTGCTAAAAAGTGCAAAGCCATTGAAATTCAAAGCGTCGACCGACCAACTTGCAAGCGATTACTCAAGCAAGTCTTAAATCGATCCGTCATGTCGTTGTTCGACTTCTTATGCCTTGCACTTTCGACAGGAGAGTAATAGGAAGAATAGAAACGAGTTCATTGGAAATCATGAGGGGATTGCAATGGCGCGCTTCAGGTTTGTTTCTTCATTACCACGTAAGCTCTGTTCACATAAAAAATTTCAAATATCTGTACATCATCTGGTGTGAAATTATTCGCTTAAAATGTTTGTCATATCATGTCTCATGCACTTTTTGGAATCATAATTCATCAACGATCGAGAAATCATTTGCTCTTAGGAGAAATTTTACTTATGAAAGTTTTTGGAAGCGTATTTCTTTCGAGAACCGGACTATGGTCCTTTAAAATCAGAACCCTTTTGTCTCTTACAATGACATTGCAGTGCACAAACATCCGCGCATGGTACGCTTTACAATTGGAATCTGGTTAAATGAAAGCGCATTTTCAAGAACAATCAGGACATTGAACGAAGCTTTGCTCAATCAAAGTCAAACCCTCAGTATTTTCACCATCCCATTCGTATCATCTACTCAAAACTTCCATCATAGAACTAACACAACCTGGAGGTCACTTATTCCAACAACTTGTTAGCAGCAATTAGAATTTATGTCACTCGTATCGTCAATGAATCAAGGCCTTATGATTGTTCTGTCCTCTGTTACACATACAAGTAAGATGTGCTGTTTTCTCCGTATGCATTGTATGAGATTCTATTCTGATGTAATACATTTGAAAATATAGATTTTTGTGAATTCAGTGAATATGTGAACGATAATATCTCCTGGATCTTATATTACCCCTGACATAGAATGTAGATCACCCAGACTCGAAATATATTTTTACGAATTATGTCCCTCTCCCCCTCATTCATACTGCCTGAATTACCATACCATCTTTTGATAAATCTATCTCAGAGCTTATATGCATCGTCATTAGAGGCGACATCTATTGAAATCGGATTCCCATATTCCACAGAATCATCATATTCGTTCTGTTCATATGGATATCCACTGTGATGAGCGGAATACCCACCGCGACACTTTCATCCAGGTTTGAGATGCCCGCAGTTGTATTAACCACTAAGTCCGTGAGTATTCTTACGTAAGAGTATTATTCCCTCAGAATTGGATGGCATAACGAACTCTCGCCGAGATAACGAAGGCCCTTTGATTGTTTCAGTTGAACAATGAAAATCTCACCGACCAAGTCATATTCTCCGGTCTCATGTTCGGATACACTTTCATTGAGACTGCGAGCTACCATAATAATGAAAAATTGGTGGGAAATACTTTGAGAAAATATTTCAAGTATGGTGGCAAACGTGAGGATCTTTTCATTTCGGCTAAGGTAAGGATCGACACCTGTTATTAATTCAGGTAGAAATGGTGAAAATTTTTTGGTCTCTAACTGGCAAGTCGCTTGGCCACAACTCATAAGTGGCTACAAACAATGGTCAATTTCTACTAGGATATGTATTAGGAATTTATCAAATTTTTTGCAAATGTGTGCGCGAAGTTGTGAAAAAATGAGACTTCTCTTCATTATTTACAGTGCGAGAAGTAATGCGTGAATGACTTCTCGCACAGTTTTACATTTACGCACTGGTGGAGGGTGCGTGAATGTAATTTCTCGCTCTAATGCATTTTCATTCACGCACAGTTCCAAAATATGATGTCACGTCATCCCTCTGAATTTGGCCTTTCTTGAAAACTTCGTTTCCAAGATAATCTTGCTCGGACAGTGGTGCATTTACTTACAACTTCGCGCACAGTTTCAAAAAATAGTATACGCAACACGTGCGAGAAGTTTCCGCACACGTTGCCAACTCGCGCGAGAAGTAACATTCACGCACACTTCGAAACTTCTCGCACTCGTTTGGCAACTTGTGCGGAAATTGACCTTCTCGCACTTGTTGCGTAATATACTATTACCAGTTACATGATTGGACATTCATTGTGTGAAATTCTCTCGCCTTCAGGAATGAAGAAAGAGAATCACAATTTCTTTGATTCAAGAGCATAATTTCGATTGTCAACTAGGGTTTTCGAATGTTCAAAAACTGTTCCAGAATGATGGCATGCAGAAATGAGATTTTCTGAAAATTAGGCTGATCTGGGATGCGATTTTGAATCACACAAGAATGTTTTCTGCTTTTCCAGTTGGCATGGGAGAAACATCGACCTTCAGATGTACCAGCTGCCTTGAAACTCACCTTGAAGAATTTGAATCTTACGTATGTCGATCTGTACGTTGTAGCTTCGCCTATAGGTCTTGATCTGACCTCGCCAAAAAAGTTTGATTTCAAAACTGATCATCTTGCGACGTGGAAGGTAATATCATTACGTTTTTCTAACTTTTCTTTGAGTAAATTTCTGTATTATTCATTTCTCAGGCTATGGAGGCTCAAGTGAAAGCTGGAAGAGTGAGATCATTGGGCTTGAACGACTTCAACATTACACAGATAAACAACATCATTCGTCATGCAAAAATTAAGCCGAGTGTCCTCGAAGTGAGTCAGTCTGGTGATATCATCATCGATTTTCCATGCTCAACTCATTCTCCTTAACAAGATATTGCATTTTTGAGTCATTATACCCAGTTATCATCCTTATAGACTCGAGAAATCCCCAACACTCTTATAGCTGAGAACAGTCCTTAGAGTTTCTTTACAAAAAATCAAGAGATAGTCGGGCCGAAAAGAATTTCCCAATATATTTTACTCGGGTTTTCTGTTTTCCGAATATGATTGATCTAACGATTACCTGATCAGGCAGCCAGAATTTTTTTCTTGTGTCAGAAGGGCTAGATTTCTGAGATTTTGCTAATACATATTTACTTGATGGAGGATGAGACTTCTATTCCAATAGTTCATATTCCCCTTGGAAAGTGTCAAGATGAGCTGTGACTGAGAAAATAATGAAAGCTTTCGGTAATCTGGATGCAAACATTTTGAAAAGCTAATCCCTGGCAGAGCTATAAATTTGATGAAATTTCAAGGTAGAGCATCACGTGTACTATCAGCAAAAGCAGTTGCGAAAGTTCTGCGACAAACACAGGATTATGATGATCGCGTTCTCACCGTTCGGTAGTGCAAAGGGCCGTAAGAGATGGCGACCCGAGCAGTCTGAGGATGACTTTCCAGATCCGTTGGCCCATCCCGTGATAAGGGAGTTAGCAAACAACACATGCAAAACACCCGCCCAGGTGATGCTACGCTATTACTTGCAGAATGGCGTAGCTGTTAGACCCCTGACTATCAAATCCTACCATCTTGCCGAAAACATCAACATTTTCGACTTCCATCTCAGCAACGATGAGATGCAGAGGTTGGAAGAACTGGACAAAGGAAACGATGGGGCGATCTATCTTTACGATCATCTGGGCAAGGAGTGAGTGCTGCACAATATATCAATTATGGGCTGAATTTTTTGGAATGTTTCGGGTGTACCGTGAAACAAATCCACGAGAAAGTCCGTGTAATAGGTTATTCTCCATTGTTTTATTTCTTCTATTCCTTTGCTGAAATTTTGAGAAATCAATTCAGATCCAGAAATTGCTCCCGGGTGTGCAATTTTTTCCAAGATATTAGTGAACGCATTGAAGAGATTAGGCGAAAAAAGTAACCATGTGGTACGGACGTTCTCGTAGATTCGACTCGTGGCCTTGATACCACAACGTTATGGACATGTCCAGCAGAGTATGATCTTACTGTTCCATTACCGCCTCGGTGGAAATGTGTTCTACTCTCTCAGTTGTTACACACTGAGAATAAAACATTGCCGTCTGAGCAATATGACTATTGTTACGTGGCATTGACTTCAGACCAGTACTGGATTCTTACCACAGCAAAATGATTTTGTTATTGCATCAATCTGGCATGAATAGCCTACAAAATCTTTGGATTATGTTTGTCCCTTGACTGGTATCATTCCATGCAAAAAATGAGTAGCTTTCGTGGCACTATAGTCGTAATGTGACTGGGACGGAAACAAATCAGCATTGTTCTGTGGCAAAATACCATTTTGGCCATACGCCAAGACGCATGGCCGTACGACCAAAATTTTTTTCTGAGTGCATCTTGACTTCCAACTGACAAGCACAGGTCCAACCTTGCAGCTCCTGGATTCATCCCAAACTTTGGAAATCATCTTATTTTGGTAAAAAAATGGAGGAATCTCAGAGGTCTTGATCCCATGGACCTCGTATGCTGGGATATAATTATAGAATACCTATAGCCTTGGCAGAATACATATATGTACGACTCTTCAACATAGGCCTATATTGGCAACGCTACTCTCCACAGTTATATCTCACAATAGAAGGCCTATGGGACTAAATCTTTTGAGATACTTTCATTTTTCACCAAAACAAGATGATTCCCAGATTTCGAGACGAACGTAGGACCTGCAAGGTTGAACCTCTCTTTGTGGCTGTAGTTTGTCACTGTCTCATCTTTTTTATTTTCAAAAGGCATCATAGCTTGTAAGATGACCAATTCTCCAAAATTTCAAATGTATCAGTTGAAGAGATTGATCCTCTATAACAAAACTTGGGAAATTGATAAAGCAATTCCCGAATTATTTGTCCAGATGAAGAAAGCTCGATTGATGATATTATAATTTCTTGCAGTATCCTCGAACATCCACAGTACCCATGGGGCTGGCGATTTGACTAGTCATAGAAGGTGTGATTGCATTCTGCATCGGGTGCATGGATTCCATCTAAATTCTCAACGAATAGCTTGTACAATATTGGATTCGAGATTCAATATCTGGATATACTTGCAATATTAGGACACTGGCTATCGAGTACGAGGGCTGCAATTGGAAATGCGGATGATGTTCAGGGCGTTGAATGTGATTGCTACAGAGCTAATAAAGGGATAAAACGGAATAACAAGCCAACATCAGATTGACCGAAGATGAGACATTTACTATTTTTTTTTTTTTTTCAGTCATCCTCGAATTCTGTTTTGAACTCGTTATGAATCCGCTTGTTAAACTTTGTTTCAATAAGATTTGACAAAATGTATACCGATCACTGGAGCTCTATCGTGTTGAAATGATCTTTGTTCTTGTCTTGGGTCCTTCATGGAAAATTGCCATTTCAAATAACTTTTCTGGAAAAAATATCTCGCTGTCGTTCTCCCACATTAGTTCAACTGATCATCCAATCGATTTCTGGAGAACGGGAACTCAATTATTTTTCGGAATCGCTGTGAGCAATTAGAGGATTCCGGGGCCCATATTGTCATCAACCGAGCAAAACGCTTCATCACTGTCATAATCATGCACATTTTTGGTAATATGTCCACAATCGTGTAAGAGAATTTTCCCTTAGATATGCCCCCCCCCCCCCCCCACCTAGAAATCAGCGCTACCTCTGGATTATTGTGTCATGGAAATATAAGGTAAGTTTATCCAACTTTTCTCAACAATTCTGGCCTACTTTAATGTTTCTCAACGCACCTCAGCTCATTTTCACCTCTTTATGGCACACTTCAAAAACCATATCCTACTGTCATGGCTATACCTCTATGCATTTTTCTCAGCCTACGAAGAATGTAACGTATCTCAGCTCATCCAGAAGTTCATCGAAGGATCTTTCAGAATCCGCCCAAAGAAGCCAAGATTGTCGGCTTGCGATAGAATGGGAGGCCCCAAGGAATAAAGTACGTGGGGTCCACTGGACCCCATGTACTTTTTTGTTCCATATGGAGGTTGAAGCTTTTCTTGAGACCTTCGAAGTAATCTGAAGTACGTTTAATTTTTCACTCACTGAAGCCGAGCTGTTCAATTTTCCCAAAAAGTAATTTTTGGAAGTTTACGAAAGTCAGTACCCAACTTGCCCTTATCATTTAAAACAATGTGAATTGACCATAGAGTGAGTGAAACAATTTTCATCCATTTTCACCGACGTACACACACATTCAGAACTTTTCACAGGTCCAAATTACTCATTTCAATCTGTTTTGACGCGATGAACACCTCTGAGTGGTAAAGAAGGTCATGCTGCAAGCCCTCTCGAGTTATCAGTATGAAATTATGTCGAGGACACACAAATTGTGACCTTCATGTTTTGCATATAATATCTGTATTTGGCTCAAAAAATCGCTCCAAATCCGAGTTTTGCAAATTTCAATACAAGGAACCAAATGCCCTGAAGTCTGTGAAGATTGGTTGGACTAAATTAATGTCGCATCAGTTTTACTAAACGCAATGTCCTCCGCTGTTCCGGCTTACAAGGGGAGGTCCAACCTTGCGGAACACGGATCTTGATGAAACTCTGGGGATCATCTTGTTTTGATGAGAAATGGAGGTATCTCAAAGGGTTTAATCCCATGGGCCTCCTATCCTGAGATACAGCTACAGAGATTAGCATTGTTAGTATATCTATGTATACGACTTTTTAACATGGGCCTATACTGGCAATACTAATGTCCACAGCTGTATCTCGGGATAGGAGGCTCATTGGACTAAATCCTTTGAGATACCTTCATTTCTCACCAAAACAAGATGATCCCCAGAGTTTCATCAAGATCCGTGTTCCGCAAGGTTGGACCTCTCCTTGTTAGCTTTGGAGAAGCAAAGAATGAAAAAATCACATCGAACCCAAAATTCACTCCGAGGTAGTGACACTTTACTGCAAGGAGCTCTGAGAGATTAGTTTGAGGGTAATGAAATAATTGGTTAGGTCCTTTGGACGCTATACTCTTATCAAGAGTTTGAGGTGCGGAACCGCGTCACTTGAATCCATTCAGGTGAGAATCGATTTACCGTGTAATTATTTACAGTAGAGTTGTTGACTCGGAACCACGAATATCCCGTCAAGATGACAGCCTCATGCTAATAGAAGAGTGAGATTCCAGAAAAAAATGAATCAATCTGTAATGATGTGGAAGTGAAATGGGAAGACTCGTGGCAACGATCATCGAACATTTTCTCTCTCCAGTGCTGTAGATTGTATGGCCCATGTGTAAACGCTCCGAAATTCTGCTATCTAGAGATCCTTTGAGTATACCTTCAAAACATCTCGAAGTTAGCAAATAGCATCAGTCGTAATAATACACCGTCTTCTTTAGGAAGAAACGTCTAACTGACTTTCTCATACCTGCTTCCGACAACACGACTATCAACTTCATAATGTTTCTTCAGATGTTCCTTAATGTACCCATTGAAGAAATTGACGTCGAATAACATTCACCAAGCGCATTACGATTCATTCAAGAGTGAATAGTGCACAACAGGTGAAACCTTCCTCTATACATAGCCATCTTTGTAAATGCTTTTCGTTTACTTGTTGAGCTCGTTACGGAAATGAGAAAAGTTAGTCCGCTTCTTCTCCGATACAGTGCAAACCATTGCAGGCGTTTGAACGAGCAGAAGAAAAAAAACGAATCAGGTGGAAATTCAAAGTTGAGAGCGAGAGCTAGAGAAAATTGAGTAATTTTTTCGCACTCACGCTGCTCTAGATATATGGCAACAAGATAAGAGGATGCTACAACTTTGAATACTCTATTCTAACCACTAGTACGATTCAAGAAGACCGAATATATACGACGAATACAACGCTGGTAATAACCATGGTATATATAGTGTGAATTCGCCAACGAGCAAAATTCAGTAAATGGAACTTGCTGCTCGCGTTTGGATGTTTTACCAGACTTGTATTGTCCCTTGTATTATGTGAAACACACAGACTGCAGAGAGAGGTACCTACCACAAATTTATGATCTCGCAGATTAGCGAGCGTTACGTGTATACTCGTTATGCTGGGATATTTTTTCCTCCTGTAGGGTCTGCTCAGAAAATGAATGGTTAATTCGAGATCCTACCCCAAATTCGCGGGAGGCTGTGTAATCAGGGACTTCTTTTTGTACTCGTGGAATTAGTGCGTTCGTAGCTCTAGGGTTTTTCAATCTATCTGGTGTACGCTTGTATTGCAAGTGGGATGAAATTCAATGAACTCAGGGGAGATGAAAAATTATGTATTTTTCAAAATAAATTCTACCGAGTACCACAAAATAGTTAATTCGCTAATGGGTTCGCAGCAAAGGTGCCAAAATAGATTTTAGCTGGTTTATTGTCCAATCCAGTGCTAGAACTCCGAACCCTAAATGACTATTGCTTATGGCATCAAAATACAAAATATTGTTCAAGCTCAAAAATCTCCATTACCTGATTTCTGAAGCTCGACTAAGATGTCAAAAGCTGGTGACATTTAGATATCTCTGTAGGTGTAAAGAATCGGCAATATGACCTCAGATATGTGGAATTCGGACTTTGATTATGCCGCATCACTCGACTCGGGGCCTGAAACATCCGATAAATGAGTCACCCAAAGATGGGATCACAGGAATTATGAGTAGTACACTCTGAAACAGATTTTTTGAGGCTTCTAAAATTTCTCCAGTTCGAATCTGGTCCTACTGACGGTCTGTCAAGTATGACTCAATTTTTCCGATATCCATTTTTGACTGCAAATGAAGAATTGTCTCGAAAGATTAAGGTAAAACAATCAAGCGCTGACGTTTAAATTGAGATGCAACGTAGGTGCACAAGTCTTTGCGTAGAATATATTCCAATCATAATAGCTCTTCTGGAATATTTAGTATCAAAATTATAATTTGCGTGCTACTGCTTACGCTGACAAGCTGGTCACAATCCAGTCATCAATACATGAGATATTTGCAGTATCTAGTTTTTTAATACACTCTTCGGAATCGGACGAGGGCATAAGAATTTTACATAGGCGAGTGATTCAATTGATGATGTATGACAACAGTAGCACAAATAACTGTATGATTCAAGTATCATAGAAGTATATTGTAGTCATATAAGATAGATCAATTTCAGGGACCCTGCATTAGAGTTCAATTACTGATGGATGATTCGCTCTGCACTAGAAAGCTGGTCATAAGAAAAAAAAATCAGTCTTTAATGTGACAGCCACTTATAGGTGGTCCCCTAGTGCCAGATCTATGGAAATAATCAAGCCAAAGTAATCAGTCACTGTAAACTTCGAACGCCAATAAAAAGTGGAGCAGATTTCGAATCATGATAACACCAGTTGATGCAGTGAAATTCATCACACCACAGCTTCTACTGAGGATGCTCGTGAGACAGAAATATGATTTGTTTAGATTATTTTGATAAATTTAGTAATTCTCTGGTAATAATTTCTGGGTCACGGATGAATTTTTGTTTCGACCTAAAGGAGTGATTTATAAAATGAAGAGATTAATCACATCTCCCTTAGTTATTCTATTGATAATAAATGGAATCGAGAGAAGTTTTGCAACCAGTGAATTCCAAGAAAGATGGAAAAGAGGTGAATAATCGGCATTTTCAATGAAATTCTTGTCCTGACTTATTTTCTAAATGAATGAAAGTTATTCAAGCTTCTGATTTCCCATGATTTTGGTCTCTCTGGATCTCATATCCAAATAACACAAGATCGCAGCAACGCCCAGTCCATTTTTTAAACATAATCTTGAAACCACATATGAAAATTTTGTTTTCGGAGTGTCTGGGGGCTCAAAATTCTTCAAAATACGAGAAATCTTTAAGAATTAAAGATAGACTTCTACATGAGGAATTCCGCAGATTCCACAGCATTGCAACTGTCGTCCCCGCAACCGAATACAGCATCTACCCTGTCGCTACCACAAGGACAGACACCAAAGAAAAACTACACCACGACAACGACGCCGTATCCTCCGTGGGAGTTGTTGACAACGCCTTTACCCGAAGATATGGAAGGAATAACCACAATTACTGACAGCTATAACGGCGTGCCCATAATACGTGAGTATAAAGTTATTGCCCCAAGATTCTATAGGACTAATGGTGAAAGTCAGAAGATAGGTCAGCTTCAGCCCATTTCGCCTACCTCGCCAAAATCTGTCCTTGAAAGTCCTGATATAAAACACAGAACTTATTGAGATACCGTCGACAACCAGGTGGACTGATACATCAATCTTGATGATGGCTGAGAGGCGAAAGGTATCATCTGAAATTATTTGAGTAGAAAAACACCCTACATGCAAGTTTTGATTCACATGAAACAAATCAGACATTTTTGGCAAATGAAAATGTTTTTGACTTATTCGTATAAAGAACATAAGGAAGTTTTTCGTTTGAAATTGATAATTTGAAATGATTTAGTCAAGATGAGGTAATCAAAAGTAATATCCTCGAGAATATCATTCGAAATCGGTAGAGGGGGTATAAAGCGATCAAAAGCGTATATTTGTGAGAAATCAACTATCCTCTGGGAACGTATTCAAAATTTGATGGGAAAATTTAGAAACGGACCCTGAGAAGCCTATCAGATTTTCATGAATAACTTATCAGGAAGTTTTAGAGAAATTGATTCTCGAAAAGTCTCATTTCGCTGAGAATTCTTGGATACTTTCTTTGAAACTACAGAATGTCTATTAATTGTGGATAGCTATTTCATCGTCAAATTTTGCGTTCGTTCCCCATAAAATGATATATTTCCGAATGACTCCTTGTTGCTCAGTCGTTTTCAGATGATTCTTTGATAACGGATAATTTTGGTAAATTTCACCAGAGCCCGGAGAACTTAGATACCCGTATTGTCACATGTTTGATATGTACTTTGGATTATTGATGAAGTCTAGTTCGGCATGATTGCTCGAGTGATTCTCAATCGAGAAGATATTAGATAATATATTATAGTAGACTTAAACTTTGTTGTAAGAAATGCGCGTGTCATTGGGGATCGGTCCAAAACATTCATATTCTAATATTCCACCACGAGGAAAATGCGCGGCAAGATCTGCGGGTGCGTACATTTGAGAATTTGAGAGGGGGCAGATTAGGGTATAGGGACAAATCAGGCACAGTTACCTTAGTTTGTAGGTTTGCACATGCCAGTTTACACCATTTACAATATTAGGAATACTCGTAAACAACGGTTTCCTTCATATTCATGTTTTGAGCATGTACTGAATTCATTCAGATGACTGAATTTCTCGTTTCATTAGATGGCTATTGCAAATGCAATTGTGAGATGGAATTTGATTTTGATGTGTCTCGAGTCATCAAACCAAAACGCCCGTATGCACCCAAATAGAGGTCTGTATAATGTGTCATTGACTGCAAGAGACAAGTTTGAAGATCGCTTAGGAATGTTAGCGTCATGGAAACAGTATTGTTGGGGGAAACATCAATTTGCAGGAGGAAATCAAGACGTAGTTCTTCTGGAAGAAGACTTTGTGCCGGAATATGATTAAATAATATGACTCATAAGAAACAAAACTTGTACACATATGCTTTCTGGAATTTTGTCTGATTCATTTGCTAACGGACGTTATTATTGTAATCTGATGAAGATCACTGGTATAGTCCAAGATTGTAAAAGATGAATTATGCTTTCCAGTGGCTTGGATTGATGGATTTATGTAATTGTGAAAGACATTCTTGTTATTATAAGAAGTAGAAACTTCCTCCCATTGGATGGACGTTTTTGATAATCTCCAAATATACTACAGTATGTGTAACGATTACTAACCCGTAACCCATCAACCTCCACCCCATCCCTCCGTTTGTTTAGGCAAATAAACAAAAAATTCTAGCTTTCCAAACAGCTCAAGGTTACCACTAGTCTTATTCTCTCCGAAAATCCATCAAACTTTCGTGGAACATCAACTAATTTGGACGATACAGAACCCCTAATTGGATTGCCCCATCTCACTCATCTGCGGCAAGAAATTTCATTCCCATGAATGTAAGGTAAGTGTATCCATAACCTCTGTATCCAAGTTGTGCCCATGTGCCAATGACAGGAATGGTCATTTGTTGACCTTCATCCGTGCATGTGTGATATAAGTAATTATTTTTATCTTGTTTATACTCCTAAATGCAGGAAAGAATCATTTTCCCTGAACAAATCTTTTTGAAAACCTTGAGATATAGTTTTGGGCTATTAAACAAACTCTTATATCTGTATTGAATGTTTCTAGTCTTCGGTATAGACTTTTTTTTGTAATAGAAAAAGAAGTATGTAATCCCAATGTTCCCCCTTAGGAAGCCAGGCATTCCTCTATAGGCGCTCATCCGTCGGTTACGGTTCCCCTTTAGGCTAAAACTACTCATCACGAATTTGATTCGTATGCCCACAATTCTGGGGTTTTCCCGCGTTTTCTTCGCGGAAAATCTTTCCAAGACTTCAGGCGTGAACTTCCTCCAAAACTTATTAGCCAAGTCCCTACCACTCGGTCAAAATATTCACTTGGATTTTTGCTCTGCCAAAATCGTTCCCCTATGGGGCATTCCACCTTACAAATAGGCTAACACCTTTGCAAGCTCCCTTTGAAAATAACATCGATCACACATTTTGTCATCCTCTACCAAATGGAACGCCTTGCGCACAATCTCCCTTTTCGATCTCTTTCATTCATAACGCTCAGTGACACTCGTCACCATCAGGTGGCATCCGACTTCTCTCGCTATCAGAGCAGAGCACCGTGGTGACAAGACCGATGCTGAAATGAATTTCTATCACATATCCCCGGGTCCACTTCTACAGCACTCGCATGCACAGTCTCTGCATCATCCATCGCTTTCTTTTGACGGAGTGAAATGTGCTGCGATACCTCTTATGAGTTTAGGCTGTTGTACTTCTCGGCTTCCATAATTGCTATTCCTTATCGTTGGCGGATATCGGGGTTCTGTCGAGTTGACAGCAAGAATTGCTGTGGAATACTGGTAGAGTGTCTGCTTTCAGAGCTATATATCTACTTCAGAATTGAGATCACGGATGGGATGAAGAAGCTGTAGAATCATTAGTTTGAGAAATATCAACCTATGCTCGCGCTCCGCCAGTCTGCCTCGTTCGAAGCTGGAAAGCGTTGAGAGTCTCTTTCACGTCCGCTTTTGCGCCCGAGATCGTCTGTTGCTCCATAATCTCATTGAAGGTCGTGGGGTCCTTGAAGTGAGCCAACTCATCCACGCAGAGTATGCTCCCATCTGCCATAGCGGCAGCTCCGGGACGTAATCCATATCGGCCCTGCATGAGAACTTGTGTGATCATTCAAAAATAAAGGGTAAGAGAATACTGCTGAGCCTATCTTTATGCTCGTTACAGGAAAGATTCAATCAAACAGAATTACGGTCATGATGCTGAGTGAGATTGGGCTCTATTCCGGAGAATGCTCATGCACACGAAAATATAGAACTGCATAGGCCGCACTATTGACAAAAATTTTGATCTAGTTTAGAGAGCAACCTAGATCGCATTTTCTTGAACTCACCAAGTTTTCTTCCACCACGCAAGAGGTTAAGCCAACTAACGAATTACCTATCCCAACAATTTTCTGTGTATTCTGGGCGGTGAGTCGTTGTGCGGCGAGCATGATTCGGGACTTTCCGACACCCGGATCACCAATCATGAGCACATGGATGTTGCCTCTTAGAGAGCAGCCAGAGACATTTTTTGACCAGCCACCGAATAATTGGCAAATTATCGTTTTTTCAGTCATCATGGCCAATTATGCAAGGAGCAAGAGATTTAGCTAAGCTTTTGTACAAATCTTCGCAAAGACTCGAAAGATTGAAGAACGCGACATCATGGTCCGAAGTCATTTCGGACGAATATGGTTATGAGACAAGATCTGAGAATTGCATAGATTCGTTAGTAAAAATTTTCGTCACCATCGTCAATTCGTCCAACGATGATCTCAATATTCAAGGCGTACACACCATACTTTTAATATTTTCGATCTAGAGATTTGAAGGCCGCAGATCCATCTGCGTTGGTATTGTCAATCACCAAAACACCATGGATATTGACATGATGCCCGACTGCAATAGAATCGCACAAAGTTCCTTCCAAAATAATCCTAATCGAATTAGCCCTTTCGCATTCGCTCGTTTCATTGGGAATCTCTTGCAGTGTTGCGATCTGCGAGTCGATGAAAGTCATCCGCCGTAGATAACAACGGACATTGCCATTATCCTGTTCACTGAAATTGAGAAAAAAAAACAGTTATCCGAGCAAAGATCTACTTTCGTTTTTATACGAGTTGAATATTTGGTCTCGTCGATCTTGAAGGACGGTGGGAAACTAAATAATTCCCAAAATTTTATGATGGAGATTTTATTGCAACGTTTTGTCCACTAGGTATTGTGGATCTCATCAGGCTTCAGGTTTGTTATTCTTTAAATCGTCATGATATTCTTTGAACGATCTTGTAATAGAGGACAGACATAACGTCTAGCTCCTGTCAATACAAGTAAATAGAGACAAAATCTACCAAAATCACTTATGATACTTTCGTTTTTACTGACAAGGCAAATAGAGCTAGGAAATCCTCGGTTATCGTCTCGGGTTCACATTATTAACGTTACTCTTTTTCGAATTCACTCATTCAGTTAGTAGATCAAATGATCGTTTCCTGCTCAGGCGGTGCTTATTAGGCTGGTTAGTGTTTCCAAATCATTGCGATCGTGATTCAATTTGGCCTTCCCGTCATTTTCATTGGGATGTGACATCAAGGTCAAACATGGCGTCCGCATGCCCCGAGATTAACACGGGCTTGCTACTAGACAGCGCCATCTGCGGCGAGTCGTGAACTATTGCATGCCCCCAGAATTTAACATGGATGTCACTCCCCAATAGAAATCAAACTTCTGGACTTTAGACATCAACAAGATTATTTGTAATATCTACAGTACCTTCCAAAATTAATGGATCATGCATGGTCTCACTAAATCCATGATAACTTCCAATCCCTCCGTCGTATGGGAATTTTAAAGAAGGGATCTTGAAGATCACAAAAAAATCAATCGATTCCCGTGTTCCAAATATTTTTCGAGTGCTTTTTAAGTGCCCGTAATCGGTATTGAAAATCTAAAAAAATTCTTCGTCAGTGGATCACCTACAACTTTGACGGGACAGGTCGGATCACATAAATTCTCACGGGATCTTGTAGATCGCTTAAAAATCTAAGAATTTGGTCTCCTGTGTAATTTTCGTACGACCCTTCTCGTCTGACTCACGAGCTCCGAAAGGAAACTCTGTATTAACATAGGGTGCTTATGGAGATTCCGGAGGTGGTACCTATTTCGTTTCGTCTTGCTCAGTCTAGTGCGAAAACTCATCAAACGAATATCACGCCACATGATTTCGACGTAAAATGATCTCATCTTTCAGAATATTTTATCAGATTTTGTCACAAATATAATATAGATGGCCTTTTCTGATATTACTATATATATGCCATAGGTCGTCCAAATTTCGAATATGCGATATTCGGCACAATTGGCCCGGGTGAAGAATAACCAGCAGGTATGCAAGGGAGAGATCGCAGGAACAAAACTTCATTCAAGACTTCATTCAAAAGTACGCATATATTCATGATTGGACAGTCCCAAAATAATGGAGCTATTTTCGGATTGATAGAGCTGATCGAGAGAAGGAACATGTCAGTCGGACCTCGGCAACCGTTCATGGATAGATTCGAAGATTTCCGTAGTATGCGCGGGGGATGCCTCCCTGGTCTTGTATTTTCCAGCGGCTGCTGAAATGCACTCCAACTTCTGTGAGTTGGAGAGCGAATACTGCGAAATGTGAAACCTCGCGCCATGATTAAGTGTACCATCACAATAACAGAGCATAATAAGCGCGTGAACATTTCTCTGGGAGAATAGAATCTGGTAGCGCCGGATTGAAGATCAAGTCAAGTTATCTGAATTCATCAATATGTAGGTTCACTCGTCCTCAAATTTTCGTTCGCTGAAATGAGTTTGCATATCAAGTTGAGAACGTTTAGAGTGCTCCACCGGACGAGTCCGAGCATCTGCCGCGAAGTATTTTTCATATAAACTGTCCACGGTATAGAGATCCTGGATCCCACGTAGGGAGATTATTGAGTTGAGATTTAGAGTGTCATCCCAGCTGTTTCAGCGCTATCTCGCGGTCAAATTGATATATTGTAGGTTCAAATCAACCAAGAAAACAAAAATGATGGAGAATTCGAATATTCTTTGCGATCGCGGTTGTGAATTAGTTATCATATCTCGGTCAATTGGATCATAAACCCATACAATAAGTTATAGAGTACGTCCATGTCAAATTCAAACGGTTTCTGCAGCTATTTTTTAAAAATTCCCATACCATTTTTTTTCGACGTGGGGTACCAAAATAAGACGTTTCCTATAGTTTGTAGGCCCAAAAAAAATTTTTTGTCTCAGATAGGCTTACAAGAGTGATTTTACCGAAAAATCAAAAATTGAAACTATCCTACCGTATTTTGCTCGTAACTTTTGATTGCTTCGACCAATTTGGATTTTCCAAAAAGCATTCAAAAGGTGACTTCGAAAGCTATCGATTAACCACTAGTAAAACCTCTTCCAGTTGTTTTTTGAATATCCGGAAGCTGAAATACTCAAAAATCACTGTTTGGCTCATAACTTTTTTGACGTATATTTTGATTTTTTTCATTCCATTTTTTTTCGATTTGTATAGTGATAAACTACCTGCAAAAAAATTTTTAGCCATTATTTTTACTTTTGGGGCCTCCTAGAGCTGTTTAAGTGCGCAAAACCATCTCAAAAACTCGAAAAATGCGTTTTTACCTCGTTCAACTTTCTCGGGCGACCTCGCAACTAACTTCATTGTGTTTGCAAGACTGTTTTACCTCAGAAATGACTGTTTTGAGTATTTTTTTGGTGTAACAGATGCTCAGATTCGTAGAAATTTATTTCAAAAGCAAATTTTTATTCAATAATTAGCATCTCCTGCGCATGCGTTGTTTTCTACGTCTCTGAAAATGTTTTCAATCGATAGCTGGTTCAATTTCCTTCAAAAAAACCTCTTGCTGAAGTCAATTTCATGCAGTAGAACCGGAGCTACAGCTGTCAAACTAAAAAGAAATGTCTCAGGTATCAAATCCGTGAGCCTGGAGAAAGATTGTCGGTCTCGTCTGCCGGTTGAAGCGTGTATTTCCGCTTCTACTCCATCAAATTAACTTCAACAAGGAGTTATTTCGAAGAAAATTGAGTCAGCTACCGATCTGAATCGTTTTTGAAGCACCAAAATCATTTGCCTGCGCAGAAACTTCACAATCGTCTGATCAGAGTCGGAAAAAATTGTTAGCAATGATTCGTTAGATTCGAATTTCTCGTGCATGCAAATGACTTTAGAGCTTCAAAACTAATTTGAAACGGTAGCTGACTCAATTCCCTTCAAAATGACCCCTTGTTGAAGTTAATTTGATGGAGTAGAAGCGGAAATACACGCTTCAACTAGCAGACGAGACCGACAATCTTTCTCCAGGCTCACGGATTTGATACCTGAGACATTTCTTTTTAGTTTGACAGCTGTAGCTCCGGTTCTACTGCATGAAATTGACTTCAGCAAGAGGTTTTATTGAAGGAAATTGAACCAGCTATCGATTGGAAACATTTTCAGAGTCGTAGAGGACAACGCATGCGCAGGAGATGCTAATTATTGAATAAAAATTTGCTTTTGAAATGAATTTCTACGAATCTGAGCATCTGTTACACTAAAAAAATACTCAGAACAGTCATTTTTGAGGTAAAACAGTCTTGCAAACACAATGGGATTAGTTGCAAGGTCGCCCGAGAACGTTGAACGAGGTAAAAACGCATTTTTCGAGTTTTTGAGATGGTTTTGCGCACTTAAACAGCTCTAGGAGGCCCCAAAAGTAAAAATAATGGCTAAAAATTTTTTTGCAGGTAGTTTATCACTATACAAATCGAAAAAAAATGAAATAAAAGAAATCAAAATATACGTCAAAAAAGTTATGAGCCAAACAGTGATTCTTGAGTATTTCAGCTTTCGGATGTTTAAAAAACAACTGGGAGAGGTTTTACTAGTGGTTAATCGATAGCTTTTAAAGTCACCTTTCAAATGTTTTTTGAAAAATCCAAATTGGTCAAAGCAATCAAAAGTTACGAGCAAAATACGGTAGGATAGATTCAATTTTTGATTTTTCGGTAAAATCACTCTTGTAGGCCTATCTGAGACAAAAAATTTTTTCGGACCTACAAACTATAGGAAATATCTTATTTTGGTACCCCACGTCGAAAAAAAATGGTATGGGAATTTTAAAAAAATAGCTGCAGAAACCGTTTGAATTTGACGTGGACGTACTCTATAACTGTTTTCTGTGGGTGCCTCTCCGCTGGTCGAGTTGCTTGCAAGGAATTATGACTGAAATCAGTAAACACTGAGTTATAGATAACATGATTCATTTATACAACGAGCAACATAGTGGAGGAATGGACGAATAGGAACATTACATAACTAGCCCGCTTATAGTTTTTCTATAAAATGGACAACCTTTGATCTTGTATTTGAATTTCATCGAAATGAAACATTTATAACATATCGTGTGCCCACTTGTATCAAAGATAATTTTTTATTCTGGATAGAATTCTTCTCACTCTAAAGCTCTACAAATATTCGTTGAAGCTATTCCTGGGTCCGTCCTCCTCATTCTCAAGCTGTTCTTTGGATTTTTGAGAGAATTCTAGACTTTCCAGCCACACTCCTATCTTGGGAGAATGGACGAGAGTGTCATTCAACTGCATGTCCCGGGATGATTATCTGGAGAGGTATCCGCGCTTCCTTTACAGCTGTAAGGATCGTGTTCATGGCAAGAATATTTCCGTATTGGGAGAGAGCACCTCCGCGAAAAGCTTGATGAGTGGTAAGAGCAGGACTCCCCCATTGGTCGTACAATTCTACCATTCAGTGATATTGTTTTTGAGTGTAGAACATCTCGAGGCCTCACTATAATTCCTTGAGAGCTGATGGCAAAAATTCCCGAAAAAATTATCGATAGTCACTCGTGGAAAGTGACACCATATGAGGATATGGTTAAACAAGTGATAATGAGTGATATGTGATAGGTGCAATGCTAGAACACTCACTTGAATAACAAGAGCTTGATTGGATTCTCCTCGGTTGGTTCTGGAGGAGGTCTGCGGAACAGATGAGGTCCAATCGCTCACGAGTTCCCGACATCATCGTCGGGTAGGTACATCTTTCCGCGCCACTGCTCATTTGCAAACCTGGGGTCCCATGGGATCGAGCAAAGTATGATTTTATATGGCATGTAGTCAGAGTACCTGGAAGAAAAATTGAGATCGAGCAGGTCATCACCTGGAAATCGATGGTTAAAGTTACCTATATTCAGCATCATATTAGCTACTCACAGGAAAAGCTTTGAGATTCGCCTCGAATTGATTTGGTCGTGTGAGCCCTCGTATCTCAAATTGAATGGGTACGAGTCCAAGATAATGCGTGATTCTTTCTTGACCGTTTTCTCATTAAGGTGAGTCAATAGACATGGGACATCTTCCTTTGATTCTTGAGTAGTTACGGTCAATTCTTGCCTGATTGAGTTTGAAATGCTCCGGGCCTCCTCCTCAGTCACATCTCTTGACTCTTTGAGTTTTTCCAAGATGCCCTTCGCAAATTCTATATTGATCCTGGAATGCATAGAAAAACCTTATAGCAAGTACTCTCGGTTACGCGACTTCGACGTTCATTCATGACTGCCAGGCAAAGGCACGCTACTAAAACTAATGCTTTCTCAAAATATAAGGTGCCCAGATGGTCACTGTTTTTTGGCAGAATTTTTCTAGCAATGTTATTTTCGCAGCAGGCTTAAGAAATCAGAAAATGGCGCGAGTACCCTGAGAGATACCCAGAAAATGAGGGTTGCGGGCCGTACCGCGCATAGCCAGTTTCCTTTGCCAGAGCAACAAATCAAGTACACATTCAGAAGCCCTGGGACCTATCAAATTCAGCTTTGACAACTCTATAAACATTTTAAGGTTCAGGGCGAGCGTGCAGTACGCACAATGTCAGAAGTTCTGTAGAATCTCTCATATATCTCAAATCACTCGAGAGATACGGACATGCGGTTTGCGGCATTCAAAAGGTCTTCGAAGAACCTATCAAATCGGTCATATAAAATTGATTTTAAGGCTATGGGCGGCTTATGTGAGCAAGAGAATGAAAAATACAAAAATAATGATTTTTCAAGGAGCCATTCTTTTCATTACTTAAGAATTGATATTCGATGTGAAATGTTGTGTGCTTTCAGAGGAACGAGCATTTTTAGCGTCTTTAGGTAAACCTAAAATGATCAAAGGGTCTAAGAAAAATCAAAACTCTACTCTCAAACGGCTCATGGGAGAAATTGATTTTGTACCGCGATATAATCATCTGTTGCCGAGATATTGATAGGCAAGCGGGAACTGGCCAAAAAGTCGCTCCGTTAACGAAATAGCGACCACGGACGACCTGCTCCCTATAAAAGGTCTTATTCCATGTTTTCGAGGGTGCTGAATACGAATATGAACTTCGTTTCTCTCTAAAATTGGGGGAACCATGTCAAAATCGACTTTGAGGTGAGAATGAGAAATTTGAGATTTTTAAAATTTTCGTGTTTATCTCACTTAATCTCCGAGGTGGATGAATATATCCCCTTGAAATTTCGGATGTACCATTTTGAACTCATTTGAGAGGCATTAGAACAAGTCCGGAGTCTTCGAAGCATTTCCCGCCTCCTTGGGAAATTTTTGGAAAATTTTTCTCCGGAATCGTCATATTCATCTTTAAAAGCAAAAGTTGAGTGAGAAATTCTCAAGAATCGCGCTCTCTCCTATACGATTTCAAAGTTGATGGCCCGAAGAAGTTTTCCACATAGTTTGCAAATCGGGAAATTCAACGAGTGAAAACTGACTCGACTTTTGATACGAAGGCTCCGCCGAACGAGACTAGCGTGGGCCTAGTGTGATGAACTTTGAGCGTGCTACGCGTATTGTAAGATATGTTTTGATAATTAACGAGGTTTCTCAACCCGCTGAATCGATTCCGCTAGGTATTTTGTTCGAAAAACGTAGCGTTTGATTGTTAATGACAATTTTTATTGCAAAATTACAGTTTTTGGCGATTATTTCGAAAAATATCCACTTTCACGGAAAAACACAGGAGACCAAAGTTGTAGATCTCAAAATTTCCTACATATGAGGTTCTCACAACTTTCTCGGAAAATCCAAGTCCGAGCCGAGAAAAACGTGGAAACGCTCTTGCACGTTTAAGACGCCGGCTACCGTGCGGCTTATGTGTAGCGCTTATTATGGACGCGCTGAGGCCATTTTGACAATTAAAGACAAAACTAACGGAAACATTCAAAAAGTAAACAATGGCGTACATGGTGATCACTTTCACATACCGTGATACTTGAATATCTGATATTGGATCTCCATGAACTATGTGTGGCAATGTCCTTATATAGCGTAGCGTATAACGACAAGCATTACTCATCCTCTTGATCAAGTTCAAACTGGTCCGGGTTTTCCGCGATTAAAACGTGAGCATTTTCAAGTGAATTTGTGTCTTCTCAAAATGATTTTGATTATTTAGCCATGAAATAAGATTCGTAACGGTGCCTAATAATCCAATAACGCTGTTTCACCCGACCCGTATCAGCCCCTATCATGTGCGAGTATAAGCATTTCCACGATTTTCTCGGCTCGGACTTGGAACTCCCGGGATAGTTCTGGGAACGTCTTTTGTAGGGAATTTCAAGATCTACAACTTTGGTCTCCAGTGCTTTTCCATGAAAGTGGATATTTTTCGGGATAATTGCCAAATACTGTAATTTTGCAATAAAAATTGTTATTAACAACCAAACGCTACGTTTTCCAAACGAAATACCTAGCGGAATCGATTCAGCGGGTTGAGAAACCTCAGTAATCATCAGAAGATATCTTAAAATACGCGTAGCACGCTCAAAATTCATCACACTAGGCCCACGCTAGTCTCGTTCGGCGGAGCCTTCGTATCAAAAGTCGAGTCAGTTTTCACTCGTTGAAATCCCCGATCTGAAAACTATGTGAAAAACTTCTTCGGGTTATCAACTTTGAAATCGTATAGGTGAGAGTGCGATTCTCGAGAATTTCTCACACAACTTTTGCTTTTGAAGATGAATATGACGATTCCGGAGAAAAATTTTCCGAAAATTTCCCAAGGAGGCGGGAAATGCTTCGAAGACTCCGGACTCATTTCAATGCCTTCCAAATCAGTTCAAAATGGTACATCTAAAATTTCAGAGAAAAACAAAGCTCGTATTCGTATTCAGCGCCCTTGAAAATATAAAGGAAGATCTTTTCTAGCAAGTAGGTCGTCCGTGATCACTCAACTGTAATTTTGGGCCTTTTCCCGCTTGCCTTCAATGGAACCTACAAAGTTCGTAATGCAAATCGATAGAGCTTCTCAATTTCTCACTGTATTACAACAGCAAGCTCCAGATTCCATTCTTCTTGTAAAGCAACCAAGTATCGATCAATCTTACACGTCGAATGAAGCATTATCAAACGAGTGTGCACACGCAAGCCATAAAGTACTAGCTAGCACACCAGAATCAGAAATGAACATGTACAATGCTGAATTTTGTAGTACGCGTGAGAATATGAAAGTTATAATGTGGACTGTCAATGATTTCTCATTTTTCCAGTCGATATTGAAGAACTGATTGATGTATCAAATTTTCCTCCGATTTTGGAGAAGTTGACCGAAAACATAAGCGAAATTGTGAAAATGAGATTGCAGATGCTGCTTGTAACCATTTTGTACATATCCTATAAGATTCAAATGAACCATGGTTATCCGGAAGACTACAGCCCAGATGATGATTCAGAAGAGGGTGATGGAGGTCTCGCTGGTGATATAACAGTTTTAGGTGAAATCACTGTATTAATATTACGTATCTATAATCATCATACATTATTTCCTATAATCGTTGAGCCACGAATAAATGAGGTATGTTCAATAATTTTTCAACTTACTATCAAGCAAAATCATGATCAAGTCTTGAGTTAACACGTTTACCGCGACGGCAAAAAACGCAGTTCCTTCCTTGTGTATGGTGGGACCGACCGGTGGGTGCCGTGCACTATTAAATCGTAAAAGACAAAAATCTGCCGCACACAAAAGAGGACCAGCGGGACCCACCGCTCAGTCCCCCCTGCAGTGGATGTTATTAACGTATGTCTTCCCAGAAGAAGTCATTCAACAGACTATTCGAGTCATAATCCTGTTCGAAACGTGTACTTGTAACGATTCACATTCGATCAGATGAGGGTTATTGTCACCTATCAGGCATCATATCTTGCAAGAAGGATTATGAGATAAATCACATTACGGAAATCATTTAATTTTCAATTCCAATTGAATTAACGGCTGTTTCTCCGAGTCGATGTCGTTTATTTATGACAACGTTTCGACAGTTAGTCCACTGTACTCATAAGATCTAAAATAATATCAAAATTCAGAACAGAACAATAGGTGAATAGATCTACGTTGTCGATGTTAATCTAAGAATCCACATCACAGTAAAACGTTTTTGAGACTAGATTACTCATCTTGCAAGACGAGAGTCATTCATGTTTTTTTTCTTTTTGCGGTGACCATTGTGTGATGAAAATTTATACTTGCAACAACTATTTTTTTCATAATTAACAATCCACTTATGTCACACTATTACAATACAGTAGCTGACGTAATAACTAAACGATGGTGATCGACATAGAACAAAATCAATTCATCGGGTATACAGTGACATCTAGGTTATGACATGATGACTATTATCAATGATATGTTGGGAACCTGGCCTACTCACGGTAGAGCGTGAATAATTATTAAAACTACATTTTATATGCTGTTGTTGCCTTGTCTCAATTTCCTCAAAATCGGAGCATAATTTTTGTGCAAACGTTGGGTGTCTTCCTTCTTATAGATAGCGTGCCTCCCAATCCGAATGTTAACCATTTCCGAAACAATCCTCTTCCTCCAATATCTTTCATTATGTAAACTTTTGACATTTTTGAAACCAAATTCGTGATCAAACTTCCTCATGTGGTTCTCAATAACTGTGTCTTTTTCTACATTAGTACTAGCATTCATATGTTCATCCATCCTTTTTCCAATCGTTCTTTTTGTTTCACCCACGTATACCGCGTTGCAATTTTTACAATTAATTTTATAAACTACATTGTTCCGTTGTATCTTTCTAGTTTTATCTTTCCCTCTAGTAATTACATTGCTCAAGTTGTTGGTCACTCTCGGTATACATTCGATGCCATACTTTCTCAATTTTTTTGCAATCGAATCATGAAAGTCTTCTACGTAAGGTAAGCTTAAGTTAAAAAATACTCTTTGGTTACCTGGAGTATCATTACTCTAAGAGGTTACAAGTGTGGCTTGTTGATGTTTTTCATTTATACGTTTACTGACAAAATGGTTCACAAACATGTAGTATTTTTTTAACAAGGTTAATATTTTTGTTTTGGAATTCTTTATCAGAAAGTAGTAAAGCTTTATCAACCATATTATATACCATGGCTTATTTTTGTGACGAATGATGCTTCGAGTGAAAATCGAGTATTCTGCCAGAATAAGTTGTTCTGTGGAACCAATCAACAACAATTTTCCCCTCGTCGCTCATTGTTAAAACTTCCAAAAGACTAAGCTTCCCTTCAATCTCAACTCCATGAGTGAATTGTAGTCTTGGGTCGAGGAATTGAAAATGTCAAGGACCTGATCAATTTTGTCATTGGGAATTATCATGTATATGTCATCGACGTATTTGCCATAAGAATCTGGTTCAGAATCAAGTTTTGATAAGCATTCTTGTTCAAGATCATCCATGACCATGCCCGCAAACCTGGGAGAAGGAGGGGATCCCATAGGAGAGGTAAACATCGATGATACCATTAGGTAAACATCGATAACGTAGATCTATTCACCTATTATTCTGTTCTGAATTTTGATATTATTTTAGACCTGATGAGGACAGTGGACTTACTGTCGAAACGTTTTCATAAATAAACGACATTGACTCGTAGAAACAGCCGTTAATTCAATTGGAATTGCAAATTGTTGCGAGTGTTTAAACCCGAATAATCATTCAATTTTCGATAGATGGATCATCTTGCGATGGAATCTAATCTCCTTTCTTGTGACCTTTGGTTTGAAGAAATCTAAATTGTGTTAATAAGATGATATTTTTGCATAGGTCCCAATGGTCCAGAAGGCAGATGTTTTGGATGCTTTGCCAAATCATGTGAGTAATAGCATCAATCAATTTGACAATTATTCTGAGATGATCCACGCGAGCATCTGAGCGTGAGCAGTGTTATTGTCGAAAGAAATCATGCACGATCCTTCACCAATCTCAAAGACGGAATTTTCAACTAGTTACGAAGCTCCCACCCTGTTATTCCGATGGTTTTTTGATTGGGCCATTGTTTCACAGCAAAGAGGTGCCTTGGTTGGCTGTCCAAAGCTATGAAAAAAACCTACATGTATGTGAAAAAAAAGCTGCAGAAAGGTTCAAGTAAGTGCCCCTCTGATGATGGAGAATTATTTTCTTCGTTAGAATATTCACAGTAGCTTATAGCTGCATGGTTGAAGTGCCGATTTTTTTCAATACACCGGAGCCTTTTATTTTTGTATTCATCAATTTTTCGATATTTTGAAGGGTCACAGAAGATTGTGATATGATTGCATTGATTACCTCGAGTCTGTTTGTGACAAGTACGCTAGATAAATCTAAAGAATTGTATCCCATGCCGTGATAATTTCATGAGGGGATAAGTTTTTGGTTTTTTCTATAACTGAAGTAAAAGTTGTTATGGAATGTAGAGTGACTTGAGACGTCGTCAAATGGAGAACAAGACTAAATTTGCACTGATATTTTACAGGAATGGAATATTCGCCGCCAGCTGTAACATATGCACCCCCACCACCACCACCTCGTGAGTCGAGAAACATCAGCGATATAGCTTATTCAAATACATCTGAAAGACCACGCGCGAGTTGAACATTTCTCATTATGAGGGTTGCAGGGGCCTCTCGTTCTAACATGATTTACTTGCTTAAGCCATTGGCAAAAATTCTTTCAGAACTCTTAGAAGTCACCAGGATACATTTCATTATTGTTCATAATCATTATCACGTGAATGCTCACTCCAGTCAATAGTATATTACTGTACTAGGCAGGGATGTTGCATTTCCGTGACTGTGGGATGATAATGCCGAGGCGAAGCCGAGGCATTGATATCACACTGTCATGGGCATTCCACTTCTCTGCCGAGTGCTGTATACTATTTTTTCTCCTCTCGGCCCGAAAGTACGTCGAAATTTTATTAATCAGTACAAAAATACGCGTTTAACCGCACTTCTGCATTTGTTTACATTTCTGACTGGGCACTGGCCGGTGGGGTGTTCAAGCAGACTACCTCGCAGCTTTTACTTACTGCTTCTGCATAATGATACTTGTAATGTGATGTACTCGTCCGCCCGACGAGTACATCACATGTCGGGGCAGACGTAAGCAAAAAGATAAAAATAATGAAGTGATCTGTGTTGTGAGTGAACGCTAAATGCTCACATGATTCAATTTGGGTCTTGATACGAAAGTCGAAATTGTGTCCGCACCAAGCCATCATGGCCCTAAGCTCTTGTCACCGACGATGAGTTTTTTGTGTATTTTATCGATTTATGGCATGAGGCATTATATAGAAATCCAGCTCTACAATCAGCTGCTAAGAGTTTTCTATCTGAGCAGCGATATTCGTGAAAAGATACCACCTGTCAAGTATAAGCATACATGATAAATAAACACATTGATGAACATAACCTCCATAGGTTATGTTTTGCATGCATGTCTTATGCGCTCTCTGCACCGCAAAGCATCGCAGGCAGCGAAACATGCAGCAAAAATCGACAGCCAATCACTGCGCGAGTTGAGTCGGTGCCGGCAGCAAAAGTCGAGCTTTCGTGACCAAAATGAGGCGCGGAAGGACGTACTTTCGTGCCGGGAGGAGGAAAACAGTTTTCGAATTTACGCCAGTACTAGCCGTTCGTAAATTGGTAATTTGATCCTAACAAAATACATTGAATCGACTTTGAACAAAATCTCTCGACAGATGATGAATTAGTTATCTTCCTTTCTGCTTTCATTGGCAATGAGTAGTCTGAAACTCTTCCGATTGTTTATTTTGATGGGGAGAAATCGAAAATAAAGTAAATTTTGACATTATTGCAGCTCCTCGAGAAACAAGACCACCAAAGAGAGTGACGACGACTACGCAAAGACCAACGCTTCGTCCACCTACTTTTGCCCCCGCTCCGATTTCATATCCTCGACCAACTGAGCCACCTCCGACTCCGACTCCACCGCCAACAACTCAGCCTTCGACTACACAACCAACATCTCTGCCTTCGACTATACTAACCGCAACCTCCCTCTCGGCCTTGTCCTCGTCTTCGTCATCGGAACCATCTTTGACCCACGAACTAACCTCATCATCTTTGTCTGCGCAGGAGTTGACAGAATCCACCAACTCAACACTATCTTGGCAATCGTTTCTACCCTCAACAACGCCAACTTCCATAATCATATCAGGTATTGCAGCATTGTAATTCATAATTCCTAACCACTGGCGGAATCCGACTTCAAACTTGGCTAACATTCTCGGTACCGTACATGCAATCTGGCCAGACTCTGGATAAAGTATGAAGAATTGCGATCGATACTCCCGATGCAAATAGGCGCCTAGTTGGAGAATCATTTGTTTGTTGTGATTCTGAAAAAAGTTTGAAAAAAAAACACCTCGCCGTCAATATCATTTTTATCACTTGAATTTCTTTGGAAGACGTTCTTATGTGAAGCAAGTTTATCATTCTGGGCAACCTAGGACTGCATTTGAGGAGGACAGCTTACAAAAAGGGATGAAAATTCCCCAAGAAAGGGAGCACTTTCACCTTGAATCGTGAATGCAACTGAGATGGGAGCCATGGCAGATGAATTGAAGGGCAGGCATGATTGATCTAGGTGGAAGTGCTCTCATTTGATTCGGATCACCTTGATGACCTTGCCTCTATAGGATGTCTTAAGACTTTCTATCATTCATTCATTCAATCATAAAATCTCCCCTTCAGTCATAATGTTGGGTCATTGCGAGGGTCATTCAACCAGTTTCTCAGCATCAAAGCTATGAACCCGCCATCTTTTGGAATACTTAGGCTTATTTATTCGGATCAATGTTCCGAGCCCCTCATGATTCCATCATCTTTTTCAGCGCCCTACCCGACTGTTTCATGTGACGATTGAGGTCTATTCGCAGTCTCCGAATTCTTAGAATACTTTCAAAACATCATTCGGCCAAATTGTCAAATTGGCAAAAGTGATTCGTCATTGTAGGAATCTCATTCTACGTCCTCAAAGTTTCTTATCGGGTTTGGTTCTACGGGACTCTTTAGTAATGTAAATAGGATTTCTCCAAGAACGATGCGCACGTATTAAAATACCCATAAATGGCCAAAGTTGTGAGGAATCTGACCATGACGATATATATGACAATTTAAAAAGTGACGTTATTTGACAAGATTCTATGTGAATAGCGCCTACCTGGTACGTTTACAGAAGTGAAATAACTTGCAAAAGAGTATAAATCCGTCGTTACATCTTCTGAGCTTTCAAGGGGTTGAAATTTGTCTGACTTTATCAGAACTCATCTCTTGGGTCTTCAAATTGAAATACGTTACGCTTTACATCTTTGGAATACGCTAGCGAACACTAAAGTTCGAACCACGTTCGTTATTGGTTGGAAAATTTGGAAAGCTTAAGGCTATATTCGAGGATGTAATGGATTAACATCTCATCAATCTGGAGTACCATTCAAGTAAGATACTTACTTGAACTGTCAAATAAGATACTTATCTCATATGATAGTTTGTGTGGAAGTGTTTATCTGCATTTGACCAGATTACTTATAGATATCTTTTTTCTCATTTCACAGAACGCACCTGTAGACCTCCACCGCCACCAGGTAATTTATTGAGTAGAACGACGAGCGTAGGCTACATATCCTAACATGAATCATTTCATAACGAATATCAGTAACGAATCAATGTTCATGAAATGACTCCTGTCAGAGTTGGGCAATGATTAGTATAGAGGAGAGCGGGGTATGGTGGGCAGCTCGAAAATTTGGGCACCCCAGTTATAAAATACAAAAAAATATTTAAAAATGCGAATGTTCATGAATTCGCATCAGTGTATCACCTAGTTTTTCCCTGGGGAGTTACAAAAAATTTCAATATGTTTTGACCCTTCAAAATCATAAGTCAAAATTCGAGGTAAAATATCGCGTGTCACGCCTGTATGTACTCTACCGTTCGTGCGCCAATTTGATCGAAAATACTTGGCTATCCATCTCTCATCGGTAGCTTTGTTCGTAAGCGTTAATATCCAATTTGAATCGAAATGATCCGATGAGTAGTTTTTGAGCAATAATGGTAATACGAAGGTGAGTGGAACTGGGTATGATGGACACAAAAAGCGGGGCGCGTTGGCCAGTTCCAACATACAGCCACAGCACATGAGCCGCGTGGCGCCACCCAACCTAACCTAACCTTCGCGGCGCCTCGTGTTGTTGATATTCTGCTCTCGCTGCACCACGGATGTGATTGTTTATCGATATCATTGATAATTTTACCTCGATGTGAGTGAAAAGTGAGTGCTATCAATGCCGTGGGTGGTGGATTAGAAGCTGTATCACATAATATGACCACCAGATTCGTGCCATGCATCTAGAATGCATAATAAACTCGTGTGTGCGAGCGAGTGAGATCCGAGCTGTGACATCTTTTTGTTGAGTTATCGAGTTTTACCATCATTTCACGGCATGACATGGGCCTGAGGCATCAGATTAGGTAGAAAAATGTTCAAATATGCGAATGACAACAACTCTGTTTGTGTAGTCTTATTATTATACTTAAAAATCGTGAGTGTCCATCATACCCTACACGACTGTCCGCTATACCTTGCGATTACCCATCGTGCCCCAATGATTAAGGTTTAGAAAATAGCATTTCTATGAAAATGTGCAAGTGAAAAAATTAAAAAAAAAATATCCCATCATTCCTGAGATGTTTCTCTGTCGAATTACCACTCGCAGATCCGATTATAGTAAAAATCGTAGTTGCCGAACGGGTTTTAATTAGCTATGCCCGGCATACCCCGCTCTCCCCTACGTAAGCCTGAGAAGCTCAGAATCACTGAACTCAGTGGTAATGAGCCGCAAACTGCAGGAGAATCAACCCTTCGAAGAACACAACTGTTTCATTCACGCATTCTCTAAGGTCCTTGAATAGGCCTGGGCTGAATTTTTCTGATCACCGATTCATTCTTTTGCTTCATGATCCTGTATCAGGAAATTTTAAACTTGGGTTCCTCTTGTAATATGGGAGTCGTCAGCTGAATTGTCACCGGGAGAAGCAAGTTCTTGAACTGAATGAAAATTAGCCATATGAGATTACCTCTTGTTACTAGCTAATTTTTCTCCAATTGATGGTTTCCCTGGAGTCCTCCACCGGTACTCTGCTGGTACTAGCTCACGGGTATTTTGGTAGAACTTTGGCGGTACTAGCAGTACAGCGGGACATAAGATGGGGAGTTTCCACAAAAGACGTTATCGATGGATTTCGGTCTCTGCCCTCCATTCTCGTCACACCGTGTCACATTCGTGCCGAGCCACCCCCGCCCAATGAGATGTTACAAACTTCATGAACTCCCTCCCTTTTTGATCAAAATTTGATCTGGTCATTTCTCAGAAATAGTTCGATCGTCAAGGTGATGAACTTACCTGAAACATAATATTAACATTTTAATAAACTCTACGAAGCATATAAGAATTGTATCTTAAGAAAGAGAGAAAAAACATAAACTCATCGTTTGGATGATCATAAATGTTGGAAAACTCGTGTCAAATTTTGTATCGTCAAAATTTTGAGTGACATGTAAGTAAACGAAGTAGTATATTTCCGTACTGAGCGCGGTAGCCCATTTTAGGCGCTAGGACAGTTCGTCTGTTGAGTGAAGCCAGACAGACATGCCCTGCAGTGCTTAAAATGGGCTTGCAAGCGAAGTGCGGATATATTTTTTTATCACGATAACCCCAAAATCTCACTTAAACGGGGCATTTTTAGGTTAGAGTAATGAAAAATAATTTCCGGGTAACACGGTAACCGCATCGCCTTAACTTGAAATCTCCAAGCCGAGTTTTTTGATTCCTGTTGCGAAATGATGTTGAAAAATACGCCAGAACATTTCCCACAGGAATTTACCAGGTTCATGCAACTTTTACTTTTTTGGCCTTCCAAACAGCCGTGAACATGTTACGGAGTTTGATTTGAGAATTTCTCCGACTGGATGAGAGTTTCTGACTTGTTGGTGTAGAAATTGATGATACAACTGTTGCTAAAAGCCATCACCTCAAATGATCGGGATCAATCAATCGAATGTCTATTTACAATTGCAGTCGAGAAATGTAAATGTTCCTGTGATGTCGAGTTCGATTTTCGAGTTCATTATGGAGTGACCCCATACATAGCTGGTCCAGAACAATCCGCAGAAGGTAATATATATAAAGTATTTTCATTGACCAAAAACAAACAGTTTGACCTCAAAATTCAGACTTATTCCAGTAGAAGATATTTAATTGGATCCGAGTTCTATTTTGGGTAGATAATTTGTGGATATCCAGCATTTTTTCCTCATTTATCACCACAATTATGGATAAATCCAGGGAGTAACCTTGATAGAAGATTTACCAATCTGATTGTGATCCAATTTGTCAGAGAGCTATATCTGTATGTCAACTAGACACAATAGAAGTTTCACGAGCCTCGCTCAACCCTTAGCCAAAGCCTCAGTTTTGATATTTTCTGTTCTTAAACACGCTGTGTCATGGAGCAATGCAGCTATTGTTGGATTGTGAAAGACCGACCTATCAATTTTTATCAAAATTACGCCCACTTATAGATAACCATCTAAAAAATGATCACGAAGTTTTTTTCGAGCTCCTATGATCTCGGATAGAAGTTCTGGTGGATTCTCAGCATAAACTTGCAAAAAAGTCAGCAATGAGACAAATCTGATCATCGGATTTTGATAATCAATAATTCAGATGCTTATGCGAATTCACGCGAAGGCTCTATTTAAGTCTGGTTGGCTCACAAAACAAACATGTGGGCCAATGCGTGATGTTTCGAAAAGCTCATCCCAGCGATTTGACTTGCCTAATATCGAGGTTACTCCCTCAAACTGGTGATAGTAAAATGGAAGATATACGAGGAATCCATCAAAATTAGCTATAGTCTTCCAGGCTGACATGCGTTTAAAAGAAAACATTTGGTTACAGAAGTCGATCACAAGGCAGCAGTAGAATGTTCTTGTGATTGTCATGCTGACATTGGGTTTAATCGACGATCTGGGTTATCGATTGATTGCTGCCATCCTCCCATAAAAAGAGGTATTATTTTGATAGAAGTATCAATAATCACCTTATTGAGTCTCAGTTCAATGAAATTCCGCGCGTCACTATATAAAATCACTTTTGTAAAATTACGAACCCATAGTCTCGATTGCTAATCTCTAGATTGCCATCCAAGAACGAAAACAAATTGAGCGAATCATCATCAGTCCTATCATCGGCTGCTTACTGCATCTTTGCTCAAGCCCAAGGCTGAATTGATCTCTACGGCATATCTATCTAGCATTTCTGTCAGACATGATTCCTCCGAAGTTCTCCAGTTTGATCATCTCATATGCAATCAACTTGATCATCATCTCATTTTCTCCACAGGTTTCAGACTGAATTCCACAAACTCTCGGTGCGGAGAACAAGCATGGATTTGATTTTGAGGTGGAAAAAGAGTAAAAATTGTGCGAAGGCAGAGTCGAGAATGATTTTTCGTTTTGTAACTGTTTTGTAAAACGATCAGAGGATCGGAAGAGACTATGACACTTGCTAGAATTACATGAATTCCCAACGGAATGAATGAGTTCGGATTTTTTAACAAACTTCGAAGTGGGTGTTCGTCAATTCATTCCTTCTATGAGACAATCCTGAGAGAGCATATATTCTGCGGGTGATGCCAATCATCTGTGAACTTCAATCCCTATTTGATCGAGCACCGTAAAACCAGGTAATTCGGCCCGCTTGGGTGATTCGATTCACTATTTGTCTTTGCGATAACTTTAGACTCAGGAATCACGCAGAGTACTATTAGAACTTATTACAAAGCTCTACGTCTCGTCTTTGAAATGAGCTGTTGCATACCGTGCGAATCTTGAGTCCAAAGTTATCGCAGATATAAAATGTGGAACGAAATACCCACCCGGTCCGAATTCCCTGATTTTACGGTAACAAAATCGAACCATTTCAGTCAAGTAGCCGGAGCTTTATATTCGATTAAGAAAGTGTGAGATTTGATCCTGTATCCTCTCCACAAATATGGATGTGAAGCATTAGCAGGCAAATTTGATCAACTTTATTACAAGTAGCATTTCCCGGCTCGAGAATATCCAGACTCCTGTAACTTCAACTTGACTGAAAATGTGTCAGCAAATGTTGAATAAGGACGGATCTCAAATTCGCGGAACATGAGATAGATACTTGAAACAAATCACGTACGTCTATTTCATTCAACCCACGCCTGTAACGCTCCCAAATAATCAATGAGTCGAAAGAATACAACTCGGCAGAGGTGTCATTTTTGAATTTGTGGATCAACAAATTAAAAAGTGATCATGGCTCCAGTAGATTGAGTTAGAATATCCGTGTAATGGCGCTCTTCCAACTCTCATTGCACGTTCCATGAGGAGAAAAATGAGGTCGTTCGATAATTTTACGGGATTTTGTGTGCTACCACCCATCAATTTTCAGAATTAAGGTATACAGTACCTGGTGACCTCTAAGAGTATGCTTGACAAAAAAGTAAAATTGTGAGTATTAATAGTGCCTGAATAGCCAAAAAAGATAGTATCAAAATTCGGTCGTGGATAGAGCCGTACAATATGGACTTGAAAATGTTCTCTCCTGATGGTTCAGTTGTCTTCTGCAATGGTCGCACCAGAGTTCGCGGGCGGTTTTGCTGTGCTTTCACCTGGAGCTCCTTCTCTGTTTACTACACTGCCATACTTGAAGGAACCGACTCGTTTCAGACCATTCAGCCCAGCCGACTCAGCCGAACTGTCTCGAAATACCGACTCGACCCAACCGAGTCGGTTCAACCTTATTGTCTAGAAGAATTGTCAGTAATATTGAATCGCGAAAAGTAGCTGGAATTCCACGTACTAGGTCCGTACAGGTACTAGGTACACGTAACAGATCTTTATCAGCCGGAGTCGGCAACAACAATTCAAACGCTCTTATATCGTAGTTAGGACCTACATTTGAACATTTGTCATACAACAATACAGGCTGTTTATCATCGGTTTTCAATATAAGGTGAATCAGGCCAATAATTGGGTCACCTGTTTTACTGGTACTGACAACGAAGGCGAGTAATGGCTTGTACAAGACACTATTCACTTTGCAAAAAGAAACTTCTTCTTTTAATGTAAGTTGCAGGATTTGCGATTGATTCTTCAGAGTTGAGAAAGGCCCATACTCAATTACGTCATGGAAGCCTCGTTTTGTCAGGAATCGATTCGCAATCCGGAATTGCATTTTGTTTGCTAGCGTCAGAAGGATATTGATCCTTGATTTAACTACACGAACATGAGTTTTCGGATATTGGTGGAGTGCTTCAAATTTCTCGCAAGATGTCTGAGACGGTGGGCCTAAGGCTCTGATACATCTTTTTGCATGTGTTGCTGAATGCATTTTGGGTTCTGAAGCTTCCTTGAACAGTAGAATAAACATCTAATTGTGCTATGTTAAAAGCAAGATCACGTATTCAATTTGGTCATCTGAGATTGAAGAACTTGTGAGAATATGGACTATGTCATGGAGTGCGCAATAAAACTCCCAAACTTCGTCATCAGGCGGAACAAGATCATCGGAAAATTGCATAAAATATAGTTCGATACACTGGCGTGAAACCTATTCTTCGTATCCATGTGTTGATTCTGACCCTCATCTGTGGCTCAGGGCGGGAACCCTCGGATGCGAAGAAAAGTTTTCATGCCCTTGCAATGAAATATGTATACTATTAGGTATTTACTGATCTGATATATTCAGCATCGAATTGATTCTAAGTGGTTTATTGTACAGTGAACGTTGTACACTGTTCAAAAATGTTTAACCGAGATTGATCATATGAATTCAATAGGTTTGAATCAGAACAACATAGAACGCACGCAGAGGAAAATATTTACCAAACGAGTTTCTTTATATCAAGATATGATGATTCTGTAAAGTAAGGGAAATTGAAAAATAATCCTAGCCAAAAAGATTTTGGCATGCCTGGGATTTGAACCAAGGCCCTCTGGTCAAAAAGCACAACCCGTAGCCACTACGCCACGACTCTGTTCAACAATTTACAATTTAAACCCTTATCGGTAACACACGTCTCATTTGTTCTGATATTTCGACCGAACGGTTTGTTTACGTCGCCGCGGCGTTTCAAACCCCGCGAGCACAGCGGCCGAACACTCGCGCCGCCAAGAACAGATAAGCCGCCACTGCGCCGTCTCTACCTCCGCTCACTTTTCTGCGTGTACTCGGTTTCCAAAAATTCTTCTTCTTCGCACCAGGCTGTGTGATGTCTATTTTAGAATTTTTGGTACCAAGATACTCGCCATTATTTCAAGTTGCATATATGTTTTATGATCTGGAAACAGTTAGGAGTGTTTTTTGAAATTTAATCGTCAGAATAAATCATTTCAAATTGGGATAGCACTCACTCACCTCCAGTCAAGTTTGAGGACTCTTTACTTTCAAGTGAACAATGAAAAAGTTTCTTCTCATTCGAGACGGAAGTCACTTTGAAGAGAGGCAGAATTTTTTCAAAGGCTTCGTCGAAGAGTTGTCTCAAATTTTCAAATGTTTTTGGATACATTCTGTAGAAATCAGATTGAAGCTATAATGAAAAATGAGAGATAGATACCAATTTACAGTAAGATATGAGGAGTATTTAGAGATTGTGAATGTCATATTTTTGTCTGACCATATCAAAAGCATCTTCATCTTTCAAGTTAGGCCAAGTGCTACTGATATAAGTTCCATCGATAAACTCTCCATTCTTCCTATCTTCCACTCGCAGTACGTATGAGTCATCCCACAAAGATTTTCTTTTTACAGGGTCTTTTTCAGTCTCGAGCTCATTTTTTTCAATAACAGACAACTCCATAGCACTCTCAGAATTTTCTGAAATTCAAAGTCAATGAATAAGAAATCTTGGAAACCAGTGAATTGTTCCACCTTAAGATGCTAATAGAAAGACTCGTCAGTCCTTAGACCGACCCGATGACTTTTTTTTCCGTAGGCCGGGAAGGGGAAATCTTCATAGACACCCACAAGAGTGTGGGTAGTGTCGGATTCACCCGAGGAGACTCGGGCACCTACCGACTAAAACCCCTCCCCGCAGGGCGCCAACCCGAAGGATGACAATATTACCCGATTCTTGTGGAAGTGGTGTAACATTCAGATTGGGACGTGACATCGGGCGTACGCACCCTCGTGGCAGAACGCCGGACCACTCGATGCCCCCGAAAGCATTGACAAGCATAGGCTTGACGACGGAAACTAGCTGAAATTATTCTAAACAACCATTTGTCAGCAGTATCCATAAGATTTAACATTGCTCTATCTCCTTCTGCGAGATAATTGGAGCTGAGAGCTTTCTTAAGGATCGTTTCCATCGTATTTGTGTGAAAAGAATGAGTGTCAGTCGAGTCGCTGCGGTCATGCGTCTTCTGCTACTGCGGAGGCTGTATGTATATATAGGTAGCATATGGGTAAGTAAACATGTTGGGCTGCCGCGAGCTGACGGTTGCTGCCCATGCAGCTGTGTTGTGTTATGTCGATTGTTGATAAAAGTGCAAGAAAATGGAATGTGAGGATCCAGATCAACTCAGACTAATGATTCTTGAAAAAGATGCAGTGCGTGACAGTGACTCGGCAGCACAACTAGAATTAACCTGTAAAGTATGTGGATAAAGTTCGTTGGCAGTATTTATTGCATTTTCTTCACACCACTTTGTCACGAGTACTTTACTCAAGATATTCTTCCGTAAATTAATCCGTCATCGAAATATTAGAGTTTGATCACAATAAGCTGTGAAGTTGAATACTGCCGAAGGACACCGCGCGCATCTGCTATACTTTCTTCACGATTCTTGCGTATCACAGACACAAAACACGAATACAAAACTTTTTCTCCAAACACGTATCGGCTTTTTCTTGGATTTCAACTCGCATAATCATACGTATTTTGCTCATTTTTTGACACAAAGCTCAAAAACTCGGATTATCCTGCAGTACTCGATGCTATCGGGGGGTATGCGACAGCCATGACAGTCTCGCATGCCACGTGATTTTAGTCGGACACGCCCCCATGTCACTCCCCAATAGTTCTCGCGTCGAACAATAAAAGTTATCCAGTTTTTAATTTTGTCACGCAATTTTCCTCTAGATTTCACTGACTCATTATTTGTAGATTGTTTTTTGGTATCGCTGGCACAAAATAGATTGCAACAGGTTCACTCTTCATCAAAACGTGAATTCTTTCTGCAACAACTTCAATTTCTGCATCAGTAAGATCCCTGAAACAATGAAAATTATTAAGCTTCCGTACAGAAAATAATATCTGAAACATTGAGGTAGTTGTACACCAAAATTATTCATCAACAGAATTTCTCGAGATTCTGCAGAGAGATAGTTCTAATATCTAAGAGTTTGTGTGCAAAATTTCAGAACGGCTGACCATCCCGTTTGAGAGTATTGACCTTCACAATTTGACCAGTTTTGCACATTTTTAACATTGCGTTTATGGGAGCGCGCCCCAAACAAGCACAAAAATGGGTACAGCGCAAAATCTGATCAACATAAAATGGGGGGACTGCGAGAGATTTGAGTTTATGTATCAATGAAACGTATGGCCAAGCCTGGAAATGATGGACCGAGTCGTTTTTTAGTAATTGTTCATACAAAGTGTAGAATGCAAAACATGCGACACGTGATTTCGATTTTAGGGTAGATAACTTTGGAAACCATGCCTGATTCGGTTCAGGAAGGCTTAGATGACCGTTTTTGTATATTGTTTGATGGAAAAAGTGCAGTTATTAACAATGATAATAATTTCGAATATTTTGATGTGGGCAAAAAAGTGAGGTTGAGTCTCTTTGACTCACGTAGTTGGTGTACAACTACCTTAATACTTACTTGCCATACACTTTCAATAATTCAAGAGCAATTATTTGCACCAGGTAAAGTTGATGAATTGGTTCCAAATAACTAAAAACATTGTACTGAATAATTATACACTGACCTAGAGGATGCTTTTCGAGAACTTTCTTCAAATCAAAATCTTGGGTACGACAATATCTTCTTCTCTTAGCAGAAGATTCTGATTCAATAACAATTACCTCAGCTTGTCGCTTTTCATTTGTAGTTTCTTGTTCAGGGACAGCCTCATTTTCAGATTCAAGAACAGGATCATCAGAGTCATTCTGTGTCTGACAATCACCAGATTCATCATTCAGAGGGTCGAGCACTAAATCTGGATTATTCTGCTTTGGAATGGTGGGATTATTTAGAGGATCCTTTCCAGGTGATATACCTTGTTTGACATGACTTGATTTCATCTGCATCTAAATAAACAAATTGTGAATGCTTTTTTACCCAACTATCTCATTACCGCGAAAATTTCAGCCATGCATACATGCTTATCAACAACTCAAAACTTGGAATAAGGGAGACGACAAAAAAGTAAAACTTATACAGATTGAAATTCATCACTCTTTCTACTGATAGGCTGACATTATACATACTTCTGCTTGATATTTCCTTGTAATCTTGAATCTCAAGGCAATTTTTGGTACAACCTCCTCAAAGTGAGTAGAAGCAATGAAGTCTCCTAAATCATCTAGATCATCTATTCGGTGTTCTGCAGGATCAGGGTTAGGGTAGCAAAAGAAACATGAGGGAGCACATCAGACACTGAGTCGACACAATAATACAAATTAGCATCAAGAAAACTTCTACAGAAAGAAACGAATGCATGCACATGATACACATAACCTCGAAAGGTTATGTTCATTCACCTGACGAGCATGCAAATGAAATGTATCTTCAATATTTAGTACTTACCCTTGAAATTTGGAGCAAGATCATCAAAGCCACAATCCCTAAGCAGACCCTTCATTAGATATTTTGATTAATTCAGAAATATAACACGAAAACACAGTCCTTATATTACTCCGAAACTCGACTTGCTTCGGCTTGCTCCAACTTGCTCTCCGCACGCGCCCAATACACCGCGCAGCTCCACGCGGGGTCCGCGGCTTCCCGCTCTCATAACAATGCCCTGGCGCGTCGATTCTGAGCTGTGCGGATTTGACAAGATTGCCTGTGGCTTTCCCACTACTGCGCAGAGTTGATCTCCGGAAAACGCGCATTTCTCCACCGCAACGGCACACAACACTATTGCTAATGTTTGCGCCGTAACGGTAAATGCGTATTTTCAAAAACAAGTCAAATTCCTCTACGCCATGACGGTAAAGCATTACTTTTCTGAGTGTGGAACGCTTTGCACATAATCTCCCTCCTCGATCTCTTTCATTTATAACGCTCAGTGATACTCATCACCACCAGGTGGCATCCCACTTTCTCGCTATCAGAATAGAGCACCGTTGTGACGAAACCGACGCTGAAATTGATTGTGGATCACGCGTCTCTGGATCTACATCTACAGCACTCGCGCGCACAGAAGTCCCTCCGAACTGATAGCCAAATAGATAGATGAAATAGACTGAATAACAAGAGCTGCTTGGCATTACAGTCGCATTGGCCAGGGCGTATGAGAGGGAGATGAGGTGGGTCATCCTTGTCTATTGATAATTTCGCAATCGTCGTTGTACACAGAGACTATGACACGTTAACGATAAGATCAAACAGGAAATCTCCTTGAGCTTTTTGAAATGTTAACGATATCTAGGTACCTCATCAAAGAGTAGTGAGTAGATTGACATGTCAACGATAAATCGGATACAGCCAAATAGTCAACGTTTCACTCGATACCCGGAGACATTCCACGTGACTGTCTTTAGATTGATCGTTGACGTGTCAACGTTTGACTCTATACTCGCAACTATCTTATTTGGCTGTATCCGATTTATCGTTGACACGTCAATGGTCAATAAAAGACGTCATTCAGTTAGGAATGCTTTATTTCGAAATTTTTAAACGGTTACACCGCGTTCCATCAATGTGGTCCCCGCTTCTCTCCTGAGCAATCTGAGGGCTTTTTCGAATTCTTTTCTGGTTTCAGAGTCTTCGATGTCCCTTTTGACGTTCATTGCTTCTGATATGGGTTTTACGTTTGCCCTTGCCGTAATCTTATACACAGGCGGATCTTCATTGTAGAAGTGGATCACCAGGCATGGAACCTTTCTCCCGGAACTCATTTTCTTTGTAGTCGTTTCCACAACTTTCCCAGGCCAGAAGGGGGCTCTGTTCACCTTCGCCAGAATGAATTCACCCGGTGGAAACTGGGACGTCCAGTTCGGCCGCCTGAACGACTCTGTTTTTGCTAACGACGCTGTTTTATTGTCAGGACTCCCCTGAACCGTCTGGTCCCGCGCGTTCGCAACAGGTGAATTCCTTGTCGTCCCTGGGGACGTGTCAGGAGTTTGCGTTGTGTCTGGCGTCTTCCGCGAGGTCGGCGTCGCAGTAGTTTTTGCCGGTGACGGTGTCGCGGCTGGCGTCTTCCGCGAGGTCGGCGTCGCGGTAGTTTTTGCTGGTAACGGTGTCGCGGTGGGCGTCTTCCGTGGGGTCGGCGTCGCGGGAGTCCTTGGCACCGGTGACGACGTTGCGGCGGGCGCCCCCTGCGGAGACGGTGTGGCAGCAGCCCTCGGCGACGTCGCGACGGGCGCTCCCGGCGGGGACGGCGTCGCAGTAGTTTTTGCTGGTGACTGTGTCACCCCGGGCGTCTTCCGTGAGGTCGGCGTCGCGGAAGTCCTTGGCACCGGTGACGACGTTGCGGCGGGCGCTCCCTGCGGAGACGGCGTGGCAGCAGCTGTCGACGACGTCGCGACGGGCGCTCCCTGCGGAGACGGCGTGGCTGCAGCTGTCGACGACGTCGCGACGGGCGCTCCCGAGGGTGGCAGAGCCACAGCATCATCTACAGCTACGTCACCTTGACGGCGGTAGCTGGAATATAAAGGATCGGGATAAAACCTCGGACTCAATCGACCACGCTGACGTGTCAACGATTGACTCGATAATCGCGACTATCTCATTCGACTTATCGTTGACGTGTCAACGTGTAATTCCATACTCGCAACTATCTGATTCGGCTGTATCTAATTCATCGTTGACGTGTCAATGTGTTTACTTCTCTTTGAGGGGGATTTCGTGCTTGATCTTATCGTTGACGTGTCATAGACTCTGTGAACCATGACGATTGCGAAATTATAAGTAGACAAAGATGACCCACCTCATCTCCCTCTCAAACGCCCTGGCCAATGCGACTGAAAGGCCAAGCAGCTCCTCCGACAGAGTCCTCTTCGCTGCCACCGTCCCGACATTGAATTCCCCCTCGATATTGTAGATCTTGTCTACGAGCTGCATTGGCTGAAGCTCTGTTGGATCGTAATCCAGATCCCTCGCGGAACGCTTTTGATTCGCCCTGCCTACCGATGGTTTTTTCGGAGTCATCCGATCCTTCGCCTCCCTGCAAGATTCATAGATAAGGATCATTATTTCACCAAGTGTGGAGAGAATATTCTGTTTCATGGTGACCTTGCTAAGTTAACAGCCTTCAAAACATCGGCCCATTCCAAATCCAGAGGGTTTTCCTTATAGAACGACCAATAGTCCTTCACTGCAATGGGATACAAACAGTTCCGGAAAATTCCCGTCTCATGGGCTGTGGGCTGATGACCGACAATAACTTCGAAAGCGTTGCGGGCTTGGGCGAAGCTGGCATGGGGCAAACTCTCGCGAACCGCTTCAGGAGCTTTCTTCCTGTTATATCGTTGACATGTCAACATGGAACGTCATATGATTTTCATTGAATACGTAATATGACTCACCACATAGCATATCCGAACGCAGCTGGACCGATAAGGAGTGGCAACGGGATCTTTGTGAAATTTAGTGGATCGCCGATCATTTCAAGGATCTCCAGCTTTTCCTCCGGTGGTATAAACACACCATCTCTGTATCCTAACCCCTCACGAACTATATCTTTCCATTTCTCCGCCAACTTTTCTTTCTTGATCCTTTTCCCTTTCAACCACTCTTGGAGACCTTTGACTCTCTCGGCTTCGGGCCAAATGTATTTATCCGGTAATTTCTCCATTTTTGCCGAATTAATGAAATTGATGAATCACAAGAATTTTGATACTGTCCGAAACAAACCCAAAATTTTCCAGCAGAGGACCGCGTTCCTCCCTCAGTCTGTTGTTTTTTGCACTACCTCGATTCGGAAATTGCATGCGATTCATCAGGGAAAACGTTGACATGTCAACGTGAATGACTGTAAGAACATCGTACTGAATCATGGACGAGTGCGATCATCTGATGAAGAATTTTCTCGTATCTCGTGATTAAGGGTGCTCCTCAGCATTTGAAAAACGATCGTGGCGCCATTTTGCGGTCAAATTGGTTTATTGCAAATATTAAATGAATCAAGTAACGTAGAACAGCGAGCGACAATTCGCCACGCGCGGAGAATTTTTCTACGAATTTTAAAAAAAATTACATAAAAATCGGTGCAAAATTGAGAGAGCTGTTTTGCGGGAACATTTTTCATGTATTTTCAAAATTGTTGCAAATTTTTCCCGCAAAATAGCTCTCTCAATTTTGCACCGATTTTTATGTAACTTTTTTCAAAATTTGTAGAAAAATTCTCCGCACGTGGCGAAATTTCGCGCATCGTTCTACGTTGTCTGGTTGATTTAATATTTACAATAAACCAATGTGACCGCAAGATGGCGCATCGATCGCTATAACCCAGCTTGGGGAGCACCCTTAATTCCAACCCACCATCGTACGGAGGATGAGCTTTCACCGAGCCAGATCGGCCAATGTAACGAAAATTAGTAAAGTGCGGCGGTGCTGGAAATCGTTGACGTGTAAACGATATTGATCGAAGTCCATACTTCGTCGCCCTGGCCGACACCTCGTAGGGGTCGGCCAGGGCGTGTTCGGACGGCCATCCACAGCTGCTATGTTCGACAACAATTTCGAAGTTGAACGAAGCGGATACTAATATCACATCTATTTGATCTTGGTGGAGAGCGAATGATAATCTGAGGCCCGACTCTGGATGTAACTCACGTCTTCGCAGCAACCATTAGATATTGGTGAACCGATCCCGGAGTTTATTAAGCTCCGATCTGGATCCCGAACTCCTCATTTCCAGCTTGTCTATTGTTTGATACCGACCCCCGAATGAATATGGCAGAACAAAATTCGAGTAGAGAACGCGAATTGCAGGATCTCCGCACTTACGTCAACGTGTGCTTATATACTTGGGTCACCATCCCTCCAGAAATGAGAATAAATCAAGCCGGCAAAATATTAGAAAACGCTAACTTCGAACTTTGAGCAGTGACGAGATATGATAATCGTTGACGTGTCAACGTTAACGCCACTGCGTGAGCAATGCCCCTGCACGACCCTCACCAGCCATACATCCTTGGTCGGCTGGTCACCGTGTACAGATCACAGTATCATTATTTGATGAACGAGATAACTCTCCTCCAATACTTTGCCGGCTTGATTTATTCTCATTCTTTATGGGATAGTCTAGTCACCGGCAGAATATTGAAAATAGCTGACTGTGGACTTTGAGCAGTGAGGAGATATCATAATCGTTGACGTGTCAACGTGTGCCTATACCCATGTCACTATCCTATCGAAAATGAGAATATTCCGAGTTCGGAAAGTTTTGAAAGTAGCTATATACTCAGGTCACTGTCCTATCAAAAATGAGAATATATTGAGCGGCCAGGGTAAAACATATAGCTGTAGCCGGAGTTCCCCGAACGTCGTTGACACGTAGGGATGGTATGGCTCGGGAACAGAAACTGGCGCGTGACCAAAACCCTTTGACTCCGATTTTTACTTCTTTATTCATCTCAATCTGAAGCATTCACTCTCAGACAACATAATCGGGGAAACTCAATCTTGGTCTCTTCAAATTCCCCCTGAGTTTGGGTATTTCTTCCCCTATGTCAAATGTTCTCCTCATCACCTGCACAGCGAAATCCTGTCTGAGGGAGAAAAATGCTGGTCCCCCGACCCGGCCCTCATTCTCCGGCACTTGGTGTCGGAGAAGGTGGAACAATGCCTCATTGTCGAAGAGGCAGTCCTTAATCTCCGAGAATTTCTCGTAATTCACGAGCCAAATGTGACCTTTATGTTTTGTGAGATACCCCTCCTCCTCGCATCTCACCAACAGCGTCTGGATCTCATGCATATGGTAGTGCTCGTGACCTCTACGGTTCATCTTCTCCAGGATCTGAAAGAAAAGTCATTCCTGTAAGATAGTATGCCCCAACGACACAATAAAAGTATTGGCCATCACAGCAACTCACATGACGGTCAGTTACATATGTGGACTCTATCAATTCTCTCTCCACAGTCGCAGTATATGATCCCATATTTTGCATTATCCTCCACTCCCTGGCCCCGTAGAACTTTACCGGGTTTATTGGTCCTCGCGACAAATAGGCTTCTTCATAGGCTTGGAAATCTTGTACCAGACGCCTGCTTGCCCCGCGTCTCTTAGGGAATCGATCAATGTCAGCACTCGTGGACTCAACTATATTAGCCTGAGCATAGAGCCTGTCTTCGTCTTCAGAGCCATTTAACTCCTCCCTTTAACTCCTCCATTTAACTACTCACTACTCTTTGATGAGGTATCTAGATATCGTTAACGTTTCAAAAAGCTCAAGGAGATTTCCTGTTTGATCTTATCGTTAACGTGTCATAGTCTCTGTGAACAACGACGATTGCGAAATTATCAATAGGCAAGGATGACCCACCTCATCTCCCCCTCATACGCCCTGGCCAATGCGACTGAAATGCCAAGCAGCTCCTCCGACAGAGTCCTCTTCGCCAACACCGTCCCGACTTTGAATCCCCCCTCGAGAACGTAAACCTTGCCTATGAGCTCCATTGGCTGAAGCTGTGTTGGATCGTAATCCAACTCCCTCGCGGAACGCTTTCGATTTGCCCTGCCTACCGATGGTTTTTTCACAGTCATCCGATCCTTCGACTCCCTGCAAGGTTCATAGATGAGGATCATCACCTTCCACAAAATGTGGAGAGCATATTCTGTTTGATGGTGACCTTGCCAAGTTGACAGCCTTCACAACATCGGCCCATTCCAACTCCAGAGAAATCTCCATATAGAACGAGCAATAGTCCTTCACTGCTTTGGGGTGCATACAGTTCCAGAAAGTGGCCACCTCAGGATCTGTGGGCTGATGACCGACAATAGTTACGAAAGCGTTGCGAGCCTGGGCGATGCTGACGTGGGGCAATTTCTCGTGAACCGCTACAGGAGCTTTCTTCCTGTGGGAGGAAATCGTTGACATGTCAACGTAGAATATGTTCACGGGTTATGTTTCGATCATGTGATATGACTCACCACAAAGCATATCCGAACGCAGCTGGACCAATAAGAAGAAGCAAGGGCGTTTTCGTGAAATTTAGTGGATCGCCGATCATGTCAAGGATCGCCAGCTTTTCCTCCGGTTGTATAATCACAGCATCTGTGTATCCTAACCCCTCAATAACTATATCTTCCCATCTCTCCGCCAACTTTTCTCTCTTGATCCTTTTCCCGGTCAACCACTCTTGGAGACCTTTGACCCTCTCGGCTTCGCCCCGAATATATTTATCCGGTAATTTCTTCATTTTTGTCAAATTGATGAATCACTAGAATTTTTATACTTCCGAAACAAACCTAAAATTTATTAGCAGAAGATTACGTTTCTCCATCATTCTATTGTTTCTCGCACTTCCTCGATTCGGAAATTGCGTGCGATTCATCGATGAAGCGTTGACATGTCAACGTTAACAACCGAATCAGGGTAGTACGGAATCATGGAGGAGTGCGATCATCTGATGAAGAATTTTCTCGTTTCTCTCGAAAATATTCTCAACCTACCACTATATGGAGGATGAGCCTTCACCGAGCCAGATCGGCCATTGTAACAAAAATGACTCAAGTCGATGTGCAGCGGAGCGAAGTTGCGAGAAATCGTTGACGTGTAAACGATATCAACTCTCGTTTATACTTGGTCGTCCGGGCCGACACCTCGTGGGGTCGTCCGAACACGTTGACGTCCTCTACGAGGTGTCGGACCGGACGACCAAGTTTGAGGGTGACGTGTATATCGTCTACACGTCAACAGTGATTAAAACTGACGCGAGTGCAATGGCAACGTGGATGCAGTTCATAAGTATATCGTTCACGTGTCAACGTGCAAGTTCTCGCACTGCTCGCACCCCTTGACGGTACGATTCCTCATCGTCGATTAGCTTGGCCCAGTGCGATGGCCCTGTTCGTACACTGCCGTGGTTCTGAGTTGTACAGAGCCCACTCCTTACTGTGGAAAGAGTAATCCACGATGGGATGTTCAAATCACGATATTGTTTACGTGTCAACGCGTCTTGAATGGTTCAAACGCAGCGTTCTTGGGCACAAAACCAGCCATTCGATTTCGGTAGAGAGCGAATGATCATCTGAGGCCTCACTCTGAATGTAACTCACGTCTTCTCACTTCCGTCACCGACTGCTTAACTAACGGGATCGATGGCTGTGGCTTCGCAGTTTTCGACTGAGCATTTCGATTGTGCTTTTGATTTCTTTCTGTAATCAAAATGAATTCTCAATTTGATTACCGAAAGAAATCACAATTTACGTGTCAACGTGTGTACATACTGCGGAGTCTCCTCATCGGTTTCCTCATCCGATATCCATTCTGACCCATCGGCGAATGATAAAGAGTAGGAGGAATTTCTATCCGATCTCGATAGAGAGCCAAGGGAAGTCGGGGGATCAAGAGGAGAAACGAATTGCGAGTGGTCTGGAGACGCGCTGACGCTCAAATGTGCATCCATCTATATAATCTTGGTACAGAGCGAATGTGAAGTCCCCAAGCAGCCGAGGATAGTCGCATTCGGAACCTTGAAGACCTGGTAAAATGCAATCCTGGAAGTCATAAAATGAATTCTACAAATCAAACAATAGTGTCGATCTTGGTGTTTCTGATATCTGTGATTTTGACGTCAACTCATTCTCGTTAAGTCGCTGCATGTCAATTCTCGGGACGCGTGTTATTTAACATTGCCGACCACAGTAATAATGACGTTCTCAGAATGTTGCTTATCATGTATTTTGAGTGTAAGGAAGAAATTCTAAAGGGCGAGCATCTTTGGGTTGAACTTATTTTCAGAGCACCGTGGACTGTCTCCATTGTTATTTTTGAATAGCAAGAAGTGACTTCATTCTCAAAGAGTGGTTCATTGTTCACATCGAATTTGATCGAACTGCAATTCCTTGTACTTCAGCACTCATCCTCCCTATCTCCTCCACCCAAAGTTTGGATGATTTAATGAACGATAATTGAAAGATCTTTAAATAAGTTCTATTGGAGCGTATTACAAAAACGATATGATTAGAGTTTTGATAGTTCTACTTCCTATCAATGGTGTTGATTCTAAATATATATCAGACAGTACTTGATATGGTTTCATTGGATTACATTTCATTCAAGAGTTTAAACCATGTCATTAAACCATCAAAATTTTGATGTTCTGAGAATTGATTGTTTCGTAAAATTGCATACTCGCCTTGTTGTACTTTTGAAAAGTAAACGAAGGGGAGGCGGAAGGATAATTAATACCCGCATATATATTATCCATGACCATGCGATGACACTCATACATTGATTCCAAATCGAATCATTGCTTTCGATTTGTGACGCAAGGCACACAGAGATGAGATAAAATTCCTTCGTTATCCCAACAAGCACTTCAACCGAAAATTTTCATTCTGGTGGAAGTATAGATTCTCTGATCAAATGCTGGTCATAACGATATGATCTCTTCAAATATAAAATGCCATCCATGCATTCCTTTCAAATTGGATCATTAAATTCGATTTGTGCCGTAAAGTAGAAGGAGATAGAATGAATCTTCTCCAGTAAAATGTAAATAGCTCACCACTGGCTGTTCACTCATTCGAATATAGTATATATGAATCACCACGCCCCTTGCTTATTTCTCCCAATCTGTCTCCTCATTTTTTAGCACTTCTCAGCTTCCCGCGTTATCCGGATGCAGAACTGGGTGGAAAATTGTTACTCATCCTCCTGCGCTGAATGATCCTTCCTAGTTTTTCAAAGAGTTCTCCTCAGGTGCATCAGATGAAGCGTCATACGCGCCCAAGAGATTTTACATTTGAGTAGAGGACCTCTATGAACTCCCGATATGTTACGTGTGAATCATTCGGGAAATGAACAAGTTAGGTTCCGAATGATACTTACACTTTTTCGTGTAGATCTTAGGTATTCCATCAAGAATATTAGTTAGGTAATGAAATGTACTCAAAATCACTTTTACCTAATACTATTTCATAATTCACAAAGAATTTAGTGGTGACGCATCACTATCAGGTGCATCTATTATAAATGATCCGAATTAGCTTCATGGAATAGACTTTCAGTTAGATTACTTTACAAGAATATATTATTCCATGAATCGATTTGAATCATTGGATACGAGCAGCAGGCAAAGCGGGAATTCTCACGAGAAAATATGTTCTGTTACAAGAACATCAGGAAATCACTTCTTCCCATGCCCTCATTAGAAACAGAAGTCGGAGGCCATCGGGAATTTGTTTCAGCATTTGAAGCAGCGTAGTGGAAACTGTAATGGAAGCACTAGTAAATCACTGCACTCGACTCAAAACAACGATAACGTATCGACGCAAAATGAGAAATTCGGTCTCAGTTGTTGGCGTGGCATACTAGGAGGATGAATTGACACTTTTACAAGATATTCACATATGAATTTTCAAGTTCTACTATCGTGTCTCGAGCCATCAATTTTCCTGCTCAAATGTTCTATGAAAATCATCCGATCTTACAGAAATTAGGAAGTTGAATCGGATGATAGATACAGAAATGATCTCGACCATCGTATCCATCTTTATATGCATCCCAATGATTCTCGTGTCTGTAAATAATCATGTCGAGGGACACATTCTAAGTGGAAGGTTCATAATATTGATCATTCATCAGATGCTACATCTCTTGGTTGAACCGAGTACATGACCCTTGTAAATTTTGTCTAGATAGCTCGGACACACTTCTCTATTATGAACAGATGGTAGCTAATGTTTATCAGGCAAGTGAATACTTGAGACATTTCGACGAGCACAGGCGTGGTGAGTAGAACCAATTATCTTGGACGAGGTTTTGCTACAAGTTCTTTATACTTGTGATCCACGCTTTATCTCATCACGTAGTCCTTGAAGTACAAATTATAAAAAGCCTACCCCTTCCCTCCGGGATTCTAGTATAAGCTGTAGATTCTATACCCGATAATTCATCTTCTATGAAATATCTCCATCCCAATATGCTTATCTGAATGGTTCCAGGACTGCTGGCTCACCTTCCACACCAATCGTTTTTGCGGCAAGAATACTCGGAGGTTGCATCGACAAGACTAAAACGGAAGTATAGTTTTACCATTTTTAATTTCTTGTGTAATCATAAGCATCTCACAGATGAGTAAGCATTGAGTAATATACAAGACAAGTCTGCAAAATCATTCTCTTGTTAGCTACTAAGATGGATTAGTTTCAAACTTTCTGAACATCCTAATAACGATTGGTCTGCTTAAATTTTGAACCATCGTCAAATCATGACGTTATAGCTGTCTGTTTCATAAAATATCTTAACTCGTTTCATTTAAATAATTTCACAGATATTATCTTGACAGCTCTTGTCAATACATGAATTCCATAGTCTATCTACGAGAGACTGTAGTCTTACATAGCGTTAACATACAGAGAACAGTACTCTCTCTGAAAACATCAGTGAGAACTCACTGAACTTGAGTTAGTCTGGCATCAATTCTGACTGAAGACTTCAGTGAGTAATTTCAGTGATTATCCACTGAAGTCGCACTGAAACGTCGGTGACTTTGGGTGGTCGGACGAGTCTCCATCACTGAAGTTTCAGCGAGCACCACTAAAATTTCAGTGGTACGGACTCGTTCGACTCCAAAGGCCACTGAAATTTCAGTGATGCTCAATGAAACTTCAGTGATGGGGACTCGTCCGACCACCCCTGGTCACTGAAGTTTCAGTGCGACTCCAGTGGATACTCACTGAAACTACTGACTGAAGTCTTCAGTCAGAGTTGATCCCAGGCTAACTGGAGTTCAGTGAGTTCTCACTGATGGTTTCGGAGATAGTACTTGAGATCAGTCCAAGAGGTACCGTGGCTTCTCAATTTAGGGTATCAATTTCGACAATGAAGTCATTGTAGAATCATTAATGAAAAATTACAAGCTCGGATCAAGAGGAGTGAATTCAATACAAGTATGATGCTCAAAAATGTTAATTATCGATCTAATTCCACCCAACAGGAACCGTTCGCAGACAGAATGGACAGTGCGGATGCTTTTGTAACCTGAGTTTCGATCTTGGTGCTTGCTCCGGCGTTAAATGCCACCCGCCAAAGATTCTTCACCCCGGTACAAGTACTTTAATTATCAGCTAGCTCTTGAATTTGTTTTCTTCATATCTTCATGCATCGCAATTTACTTTGATTTTGATGATAAACATCGATCAGTCTCTGATGAATTCAATAATTTTCAGTCACGGTTTTGATTGACACCCAGTAATGCCCTCTTTGCGTCAAAAGATAATCTCAAAAGATGCAGCATCTAATGTCCATTCTTGGATAATAGTTGACCTTAGACTACTGTTGGATCTCAAGGTCCATGTCTGAAATTATTAATTAAGATCTAGATCCGAAGATGGGACACGAAACGGACTAATCGCCCAATCTGTTCACAGTTGAGTCCTATTGGTGGGGCTTAAAATTTGACATGTTGCAATAATCACCAATTTGCATTTGCTAAAAGAATCTGTTGTCGCAATTTACCCTACCAAGGACATCAAGTGGTTCAAGAATGAGTTTGACCTATACAGACATGATTTCTACGTTCGCACTCCGTGAAATCATGGAGTATTCCTAGATTAAAATTATTTGTTCCAGGAAATTCCAGCTCCGATGACTGTGCCCCCGAGATTATTGATACAGAAGATCAAACTCCAGGTAACTTCTGACTTGTATTGCAAATTTATGAATCCGAAACCGAGAATATTCTTATCATGGTCGACTTCCATATTATTTACGATTATTCGAAATGACTTGGGCCAACTGAATCAGAAAAGTTCCATCATAGATCATACCCCACTTATAAATTTCTTCGGTGATGAGAGCATATTTGATTTCCCGCAGGAGAAGCCGGTGAAAATCCAGGATTTGCGAAAGATCCAGCCGACGAGCAGCTCAGTCCCGGTATGTAAAAATTTGAAAGACTAATTGATTTTGTGATTTCGTGCTCACTTTCATACAATTCTTTTCGCTTTTGAATCAGTTGGAGAGATCACCACCACACGATTGAGTACACTTATTTCACCTTTCCGACTAATTCTCACAATAGAATCATAGCTATAAGGGCACTCAATTTCTGACTATTCCTTGATTATTGTTATTATAGATCAACCTTCGAGCATTTGTTCCACGGAGGAGCTGTTCAACATGAGTAAGATTATTATTTCATACTCATTTTCTAGAAGGATTTGAATTAGACGTGACTTGTAGGAGCTGCATAGTTAGATAATTCGAGTCACACGTGAACGGTTTTGTAGTGAATCTTGAGTCAGCTCATGAGCAAACAAAGTTGCAAATTACCTCATCACGTCGCATGTAGAACCAACATGCGACTCCTCAAAAGTCACACTTAAATGAGACGTGGTACCAATTAGGCTACCTCAAATCTCACTGTGATCCGATCAAGAGCTTTTAAGTGGTATTGTATATTTAAGTAGAAGAAAACATCGATGGCATCTGAAATTTTTTGTGTAGTTATCAAAGTACGCAATCATTATCTGTGCACCTTCAAAAGTAGGTGGTGATTATGAACCATTTCCAATTTTAGTTTCAAATCTGTACATTCGTGGGATATTTTGTATCTTATAACATTACAGCATCAACGACACCTTCGAAGCCAGGGCCGGATTTTTTGGACGAAATCATCAATCCAAGTAAGTGAATCATCACTCTCACTTATAAAATTGCAATAACTGATCCTATCATCGACAACGTCTGACGAATTTCAAATAGTTTCAAGAGCTTTCTGTGTTCCCAACTGATTGTAGAGGACGAAATTCGAAATATTTAAATGACAATGAAAATCATCAACCACCTGGTCAAGAATTCAACCACCGGTTACCAATTAAATTTATCCACTGGTTGCGTGACAAAAGCAACCATTGGTTGAAAATCTTACCACAGCGAATGTGGAGCCGGACATGGGACCCATAAGATTGGTGGATGCTTCCCGGGTGACACTATTCGGGTGAAAAAACAAGTCCCATCTCTCTTTTTCGTGAAAAAGCCAAAATAGACACCAACAACGTTTCCGTGAGACTTTTCGCCCAAAAACCTAGGTTGAACATCTTTTTTGGGGGTTGTATGCGGATGAATGACCGCCCGTTTAGGTCTTCTAGACTTGGTAAATATGTACGGGCGGTCAACCATCCAGATACAACCTCTAAAAAAGATGCTTAAGACGAGTCTTTAACCGGAAAGATCCGCAGCAGTACAACTGATGTTTGTCCTTATATGCTTGCGGGAAAATTTGATGAACCCATTTTTTTAACGCAAAAGTATTACCCGGATACCATCAGTACTCACGAGGGGAGGACCAGGCCTTTGGATCACCAATCCTTTCCAAAATTTTTTTACAGTTTTGTGCCACCTAGAATATGAAGAATCCAGAGTAACTCCGTCAAATGGGCCTTCCGTGCGGAGCTACAAGCAAAAACGTTAGCATTGCCAGTACATCTATATATGTCACTTTTCAGCATGAGCCTACATGGGTAATCCTTTGTGGGTAATGCTAATCTCAATGGCTGTATCTTTAGACAGGAGGCCCATTTGACGGAGTTACTTTGGATTTTTCAAATTCTAGGTAGTACCAAACTGTGAAAAAATTTTGGGAAGGATTCGTGATCCAAAGGCCTGGTCCTCCCCTTGTCAGTCTCATGAGACTCGGTATTTATCCATGTTATGAGAGAGTTGGTGAATTTTATACGCAAGTCAGGCTTTGCAGACCCAGACGGGTCGTCATCAACTGGGATGCGACCACTGACGGAAGTTGCTTGATTTGGGTTTTTTGCCAAAAAAAAACTGTCGGGGATGCCGTTGATATTTCTTTTGGTCTGTTGACGAAAGGGAGTGATGAAACATATTCATGTTTGATCACTTGCTTGAGCTGTCAATTTGAGAAAAAATAACGGCAGCTGATTAGCGAGTCTTTTGAGTCACAAGTGACTCGCAGATCAGCTGCCATTATTATTTTTGAAAAAGTGATGAAACTTGTTTCTTGACGAAGTAATGTTGCCTTTAGACTACCTATCATTTCGATGGGTCCCGTATTTATTACAATTTCCGCTGTGGTGGAAATTTCCATCAGGGGTTGCCGCCAAGAGCCAGCCACGGTTAATTATCAGTGCAAAACAGTGGTTGTGGTTCAGACCGCATTATATCGGTTTCAGTTTTTCCCGCAAACATTCTACAGTGTAGCACAAGCATCTTTTGCACACGTGAAATGTTTGATGATTTCTCAGATTCGAGACGGATTTTTGAGTCCGGGGAAGAAATGCATAGTTTACATGAGAATTAATCAAAGTATCGAGATTTTCCCCCATTGGAATGGCACGCTTGCTAAACAGTCTATATCCTATCACACATTATTGACTGAATGGATCGCAATAGAACATCAATCGTTCCATCGTATCAGCACCGAAACACACTATGAGAATCATGGGGATACAGAGAAATACTAGAGTCTTCGGTTCAATTCATGGATCCCATACACCGAAGGTCCCTTTCTGCATGAGTCTACTTCTTCATGACTGATAATTATTGGATATTCTCTAACAAACTCTGGTTGTTCTCAAGATTTCTGATGTAAGGTTCTGAAAATACACATGTCATTGCTATACAAAAATGAGCCGTTCGAAATTGCTGCTATCCTTTCTTGAGATAATGCTAAACGAACGACGGAAGTATCTTCAGTTGAAGTTTTATTATCTTGCGATACATTTGAAATGGAACCCGAATTCTCTGCCACACTGCTCTTAGAATTCTTGGAAAGAATCTACAGTTGCTGTAACTCTGAATCGTTCTCTAAAAGTCACTTACAATTTTCAGCCGAAGTGAACTTGGATAACGATGGTGCGTCTCCGTATGATGGGACTGCAGGTAATCAAGGATCTCAAACTTTCTACATATTTTGGGTGATGATACTGAATCATTGACATTTCCTATTCCATGGAACTCATTCATGTGGAGCAGATGGAGGCAACGCTCTTCTAGAAGGTGTGACTAGTCCAGGTACTGAACTCAGGATGGTCTTCATATAGCTGTAGTTCAACCAGGCACATCATCCACGGATTATTCGAGTACGGCGATTGCATCGCTCCTAATCCACGGATGCTATGCACGAATTATCGACTGTAAATTAAGCCATGAGTCCTAGCTTTATCTATCAGGAATGCGGACTTATCATTGTGGGTGTAAGAGTGGTTGCGGGTGAGCTTAGAAGTAATGGCTTGAAAGCAAGTGTGTTTCATACGAGGACATGAATATGCAAGTGTTTTGATAGTGAGCCAAAACTTCTGTTTGGTCCAAGGTGTTGGAACATATATTGTCCCTACTATTATTCTCAAGAAACTCAATTGGTCCCTCGTTCTGCATGAATACTCATTTTTTTTCAGATTTCTCTAGTGACACCAACATCGAGTCATCTTCAAAAGTCGTTTCGCCACCAGGTAAACGAATATATTAACCACAAGTATGGTGCAGTGTGGGTGATACATTAGCTCGAATCCAAAAAGTTTCTGAGCATTGCTAGTTAACAATTACGTTCATCAGTTATCTAGTTAAGAAACCTTGATCGTTTGAGTTTATAATTACTAGCGTGACTCTCATTTTCCAAGTTTCAATGTTTCCATGGGCTTGCCTTCGAATCGACCTAATTTGGTGGGTATTTACCGGAAAACTCTCCGGGAACTTTCTCTAAGTTCATCAAAAGAAGTTGAATGAAATTCAGTTTATGTCGGAGCCTCTTCCGTGAAAGAGTTCAGTGCGTATGTACACTCGGCATGAAAGTGAACTGCTGTGCATCGCTACCATCCCACTCGCACTCATAGGTTAGGGTGCCATAACCTATGAGTGCGAGTAAGACAGTAGATCTCGATGCACTGCACTTCACCTTCCTACCCTGTGTACACTGTAGTTTTATTGAATGTGTGCATTGAAGTCACGTTAAAATCTGAGTGACCTTAGGAAGTGGATGGTTCCGGTGAGCATCACGCATCAGTAAGATGAATCACTGAAATTTCAGTGTTTCAAGGGTCCTGGGAGGTTGTCATAATTGATATATGACTTCAGAAGTCATCACCGAAAGTGGCTCCGAGATTAACTGAAGTTCAGTGAGTTCTCATTGATGGACTTGGAGAAAGAAGCTTTGAAGATGCCACGTGAGTACAGATTTGAAGATCGGAAAGCCTGTACTGAAACTTGTCCAACCCTCCATATTTTTACGGTCGCAGAAAATACGATATAAATATCAGATCCGAGCTATCTAGTATCTGTTGTACGGTAACACCAATTTATGAAAGAGATCATTATTAATACGTCACAGGAAACACAAGATGGCTATGATTTGATATTCATCGTATTACTCGTGGAATTCCACGTCAAAATGGTTAATATAGATAGGTGATCTTCATGCAATTAAGGGCTTCATGAGAAATCATCGTGATTTTAGGGATATAGGGGCTTGGATGGGCGATCTTTCCCCTACAGGCTTTCTAATGTTAGGAGTCTTACTAGCGTGGCATTATTATGGGATCCCCCAAAACTTCCCGGGGGATTTGGTACTCACCATATCAGCATGACTGAAGCGTGAGCCTATTGGAAATTCAGCACTTGGGAAATAAGTGTCACTTTCACAATTATAGACATCATGTTTTGGTGCTAAAAGAAGACTGATTCCGAAGCCTTAGCCGAATCCGTATTTCGAATTTGGAACAGTCTTCTGATGATCAAGACAAATCTCAAATCGGAGGATTTGAGATTTGTCTTGATCATCAGAAGGTCTTTGGAGTATCCGAATCGATAATAATCAACGACTACCCACTATCTACCATAACCTCGAAATCAAAACGATCGCTTATTGTGCTATACGTCACTATTGTCATGTGCTTGTACGTAGCAGCTATCATTTACATTCAAGTGATCCTCACGGACTCGAAAATTTGTCATAAAAATTTGTTCAATGGATCGAGTAACAATAAACATTTACAGAATTAAGGCTCGAGCATCCCAGCATCTCGGGAGCAAAACACTTGGTCATTCTCACAGTGGAAATTCTATGAGAGTCAAGTTGACGAGGTCAGCCCTCATAGTATGGCCCAAGCTCCCAGATCTACCAAGTGACTGTTGACATACAGTTTCATAGTCAATAAATCCTGTCTCACATTCCGAATTCAGCTCAAAGCAAATAGAGGCTTCACTCAGTTTCTATGCCGAGCACGCTTTAAAGACTCATTCTGCCTTTCATGAAGTCTCATGCTGATGGCACGCGATGTTAGCTCTGTTCATTGAGATTTCTCTACTTTCAGGAGACGATGATATTGTCCCTTCAGATGAACCATCCACTGTATACGGTATTGACCCGGGTGAGCATACTTCATATTTCTGCTCCTCTTTCCTACTCATTCAGATTCAAAACCTCCTTGAAATTTGTTGACACTCACCTAACCGAAAATTACCTAATCACCTATCATAATAATACAACATGATCTGTGATGAATTGACCGTCAGCATCCGATCGTTTTCACATAATCATTATTTTCTCTTTTTCAAAAGATGATCCGGAATCTTCGAATGGACCATCTCCTGGGGGTCTTCCACATCCAGGTAAATTTTTTCAAATCATTCGAAACGTTTATTCAAGACTGCACTAAAATTCAACGTATGTAATGATGTATTTAATATATGAAATAGGATATAGTCTATGATCGAATGAAATATTTCCGATCCTCACAAAAGAATTTAATCGTAGACTTTCATATTGCTGAAGGTATTTCAAGAACGAAATTCCCGTGTCTAACTAAATTGATGCCTTGATTTTCAGGAAAGGTTACGAAACCGACGCATGGCTCTTCTCCAGGGATAACGATGAAACCAGGTCAGATCATTCCTCTTTTGATGACCAAAGATCTCATCGATACATGCATATCACGGAGAATTTCTCATAATTGGCAGGTACTCCAGGACTGGTGGCTACTTCCTCTCCCGGGGGTGTTACAAGCTCGGGTAAGGGGCTCTTATTTTATTTGCCGTATACCCGCGTTTTCAATAGATTTTTTTGAATTGTGCCGAGATGGCGTAAGAAACAAGTTTATTATCACGTATCGCTCAAAATTTTCAAATTTCAGGGGAAGTTACGCAAAACGTCGATGGACCATCTCCAGGAGATGTAACGGATCTGGGTAAATTGCTCATCCTAACGTGGAAGTCATTTACCAACTCAATGTAGCTCATCAACAGAATTATGATCGTGCACGTCTTCAATTCTCCAAATTTCAGACGAAGTGACACAAAGCGACGGTGGCCCTTCTCCAGGTGATGTGACCGATTCAGGTGAGTGGCTCATTTTGATAGAATTTTGCCTAACGAAGTTTTCTACCTTCCTCGACAACTGTGAATCAATTCATCTCTTTGCAAGTATACAGTTACGAAGTAAATGAAAAGGAAGATAGATACTTGATCCGAAGTTTCTCAAGGTTTCGTCGTCCAATTTTAGGTGATCGAAATCTGTATATTAGGAATAAATCTTCTATGACGAAACTCTCCAATCACACACGATAACAAATATGTTCACTTTATTGAAAGTGTCCTTACTCCTAGTCGAATAGATTTGACAGCTACGAATAAATATCAAATTAACTGTGGATGGGAAGCCATGAGTCCTGGGACTTGATTGGCATTGTCAAAGTATTCTTGCAAAATTACACTGACACTAGAATTATTTAATCTCCTTCAGTACTAAAATTTCCACAGATGATAAAACGGAGATCACCGGAGGCCCATCTCCAGGAGATGTGACTGATTCAGGTAAGAGGTTCACTCCAACGACAGAATTTTGCCTAACGAACTCTTCTACTGTACCCGATAACTGTGAATCAACCCATCTCACTGCAAGTATACAATTACGAAGTACATGAAAAGAAAGATAGAATCTTGAACCAAAGTTTCTCCAGGTTTCGTGGTCCAATTTGGTGTGTTCAAGATCTCTATATAATGAATGAATCTTCGATGACGAACTCTCCAATCACACACAATGACGAATATGTTCAATTTATTTAAGGTTTCCTCACTCTCAGTCGATTAGAGTTGACAGCTCAATGAATAAATATCGAATTGACTGTGGGTGGGGAGCGATGAGTCCTGGGATTTGATTCGCATTGTCGAAATATTCTTGCAGAACTACATTTACTCTAGAATCATTCAATCTCCCTGAGTACTAAAATTTTTACAGATGATAATACGGAGATCATCGAAGGCGCATCTCCAGGAGATGTGACGGATCCAGGTTAGGAATTTTTTACGTGTACCCATGCGTTGTCAACCCTCCTGCGTATAAGATTTCTTCATGTTTCTCGACCCAATATCCATGACTTCTTTTACAAGCTTGGATGACGTAGGAAAATCTTTACTTCTATGTTTTCGGGGTCGCTGAACACGAATTCGATGCCCAGAAAAGTAATTAATACGCGTTCCAAAATCGGTACGGCAAGTTGCAAGTGAGGTTATTAAGCGGAAAATAACGTTATTACGATCCGAGGAACCACCATGTTGGATCCGCGATTTCGAATTTTGATTTTCGAGGGCGAATTCAGATCCCCTTACCTCGAAAACCCTCGAGTGAACAATTCGAAAGACGAATTGTGATGGAAACTCTGTCTCCACACCTCATTGATTCGAAAATCCGCTATATTGAGTCTGCCGTTTTGAATTTCGATTCATTAAGGATAAGTTCGGATTCTCCGATCCCCGAAACCCCCGAGTGAAGAATTTCAGGTCAATTTGAGTATGTTTAGGATTTTGTTTCTACATGAAAAAGTTTACCTACAAAATGCATGAATCTCTTGAATTTTCGCAGTTTTTAATCACTTTTCGTCCATAATAGCAAAAAATTATCAAGAATTTTATCCAAATCTATTTTGAGAGAACTATCTCAGCTTTGATTTGCACTTCCGTACGTGTCTCAAAACCTAACAAGTCGAAAGTTTAAAAAAGAAGTTGGGTCAAGTACACTCGTCTTAGTGCAAAATCAACAGATTCAGTTAGAACGAGCATACTCGGCTCTGTATTCAGGAAGGTTAACAAATGTATTCGGAAGAGTGGAGCTGGCAAACTTCCTGACGCAGTACTCACGGGCCTACCATAATATACCTCTCCGGAGCAGGAGAAAATGCATGAATCTAAAACACTCATTTCTGTTCCAGACGATGCCACCAATAATCCCGATGATCCATCTCCAGAAGATGCCACAGGTAATCCCAAATTTTCGATTCGATCAAATAGTCTCAAAGGAAATGCATCTAATTGGATTTTCTCTCCGATTGTCTTCGTCGTAAGCGAATATCCGAATAAGCATCGTCGCTGATGGGAACAATTGATTTATCGTGTCGGCTAATGTGCTACGCCTGTTTATTTCTACGCTCTCACATGCTATATGTATATACTTGTGAAGATCGTAGGGCGTGTTGTATTCACGTGATATCCGTGATAAAGTTGTGCTGCTATAGGAATATCTGATTTGCCGGTATGATTTACGGTATGATATGTCCCATTCATCAATTCCATCAATTTCCAGGCTCAGTTCATTAGGAAAATAGATCTTTTGATACGATGATTTTCGCTTGTAATTTCATTATTTCATTTTTGCTCATTCAAGGATCAAGAACCGAATAAACTAAATGTTTCAGGAATTCTATCCCTTCTTGTTATAATTTTGGGCAGATCACCTTATTTGTATTGAGTGTAAGGGTGATGACAGACAACCCGCCACGACGCGATTCTCGTGCCATTTCACGACACGTAATTTATTCCGCTGAAGCCAACCATCGATGGATTTGATAAAACCAGTCATGGGTTGTGAAAATGAATCCAATCCATCGATAGTTGGGTTCACCAAAATGAATTGTGTGTCGTGTCGAGTGATGTCGTGTCGTAAAATGGCATGAGAATCGCGTCGTAGCGGGTTGTCTGTCATCACCCTAAGATTTTGAGAAATATTTCTGCAACATTCCAGATTTGTTTGACACAGCTCAGTCGTCAGGATTTTTTCAAATATCGGTGTCTCTTTCAAGAGGAAAATATATTTCCAATATATTATGTTCTGCTCATCAAATGAAGCTTTTTGTGATTGTCATTCCAAAAAAATTACGGGGATCATTTTGGTAGATTATTCCCAGAGACTGAACATGATAGTTATTTTCTCAGTTGTTTGAGGTTCAATTTTGATCTTGAGTACTGTTTTGCATTATTTTCTCTAAAATAATACGAAAAATGTGAGAAATGAATTCTGGAAACTCGGTTGAAATACTCCAAGAACCAGCTTAAAACTGAAATGGGAGTGAAACAGATGTATCGACGCGATCAGAGCAAGGATAGAATTGAATAAATTACCTGGATTCGTTCAAATAATCCCTTTAGCAGATCTTATCAATCTGTATCAAAATGAAAGTTGATGAGTAACGCATTTGAATTTGCAGATAACGCATCAGCTGATTGTCAACCCAACTACGGCGCTTCAGGTACTACCATAGTATCACTAAATCCTTCAATTTCGAAACATACATCGAGTAACTTCGACAGAGTTTGCTATGGTCCAATATATGGGGTCGGACCTGTTGAGTTGATTTCGATGTTCCTAATAATTTAACAGTATCTCCAGAGAGAGTGAAGTACATCTATTGCATTAGTCCCGTCCACATTACAAATAAACTCATTACAATTGGCATCTGAATTGATTTGACTCTTAGTAATTGTCAAGTAACTTGAAAAACCCCAGTTGAGCCTAATCTTTTGGGTTCAGAGTCCTTCGATCTAGGGACAAAATTTCATACTGATGATGAGAAACTCTTTTGAGACAAAGGAGATCGCGCCATTCAATGTGATCAAGACAAGTAATCAATTTTCCGTCAATATCGAGATACGTTTCTCCATCAAAACTCACGGAATGGTAATTTTACAGGGTGAATAACACCACCGGGTGAAAATTTCCCTACAAAGGCTTCCAGCGTCAGAATACATCGTAATTCATCCATCATTATTCTTCAACGTATCTCCTTGTTCAGCTGAATCTTTTTTGTTGCTCTGAGATATGTCGTGGTTTTTAAATTCAGAATTCTTGCTCTCATGATGAATTTGTGTTTGTATCTTTCTCGTGTATCCCTCCTTTCAAGGAAACTTTATCGAAAGTGAGTTCCTCCATAATCTATGAAAGATAAAGTCAGTGACACGATGTCGATGCTTATTCATTTTACTCATTGCGAGTGATATGACCAAGATCTGTCATAGAGAGCTACAAAGTATTAACACGTTCCCCGCGACGGATACCACCAGTGGGATCCGCGATTTTTCATTTTTCAATCTTTGCCGACTCAGACGTGCTCGGAAAATTCTCTCAAAATAATTCATTGCGGTGTTGTAATCCACTAAAGTCGTTAAGAATGAGCCAAGAATGAGCCTATCTCGATATGGGTGTTTTTACCCGATTGCAATGATCCAGTTCATGATCGAAATAAAATTACGAAAAATCAACGTCGCAGCGAACGTGTTAATTGAATGAATAGTGAAATGGTCACATTCTTGCATACTCACTCTCGTGTCTTTTTTCAGGGAAGAAACCGTTACCAGGTATGTTACTTTTCCTCACCATCATCTGTATATACTAAACATACATAATGTGTGGTACCACTATTCAGAATTCTGAGCCGCATATCAGAATATGTCAAGATTCAGCACAAAAATATTTATACAATTCGTTTTCATCCCAAAGTCTATTGCTATACTTGATGAATCATCGTCTGGTGGAGATTGTCCAGATTTAGTGATGGAACTCAAAGTGGGTTGAGTCATTCACTTTGGTGATCATCATTCGTAAGCGAGGTTTTACGGAACTTACCTGATTTTTTCATGTGATTGCATACAATCGGATTTTATGTACACTGCCGGTCAAAAGTTTAAGCTCACCCAAAATGTTTTTTTCTTTAATTTTGTGAGTTGAATTACTCGGGTCTATTTGACTGTACAAGATTCCCCGAGAGCTCATTTTGGAGGTTTTTTTGCGCACTCTAAGATGGCGTTATTCATTTTTATCTGCACGGATTGGGATTTTTCCAATTAGAGCTTGGGAAAGTATCAGTTTCGGCGATTTTTGAGAGAATCTTTCGGCTCGTGCCAATTTGAGCCACATTAATGTTCCAATATGGGAGTTGTAAGATATGAAGGTACAAGCCTGGAGCTTAAGAATCCGTTCTTGAACGTCCCTGTACGCCACTGCTAAACCGACATATGACATTTTCTCTGAGGGGAGATTTCTCGCAAAATAGCATTCCCATTCGAGAGAGGTACAGAGATACATTTTTCATGAATATAATCATCATTTCTGATATCTATCATTCATATCTTGATCAAGAAAACGAGAAACCTTTGAAATATGCCCCAAAAAGTAAAGTTTCTCGTCATTATTTAATACGGTGCTAGTTTTTGCGAAAAATCTTCCCTCAGAGAAAATGTCATAGCTCGGACTGGAAGTGGCGTAGAGGGTTGTTCAAGAACGGATTCTGAAGCTCTAGACTTGTGAGTTTTTGGGTCTCACATTGCTCATATTAAAACACCTATGTGGCTTATATTGGCACGAGCCAAAAGATTCTCTCAAAAATCGTCGAAATTGACACTTCTCTGAGCTCAAGTTGGAAAGATCCCGATCCGTGCGGATGAAAATGAATAACGTCATCTTGGAGTACATGAAAAAACCTTCAAAATGAGCGCCGGAAGAGTCCTCCAAATAGAGCCAAGTACTTCAACTCACAGAATTGAAAAAAAAAATTTTGGGTGAGCTTAAACTTTTGACCGGTAGTGTACCTGCAAGAGAAGTATGAAATAGTGAATAATCACATTGATTTAACTTTACAGCAAAGGTACCCTCCCCAGGTAAGCCCTTCTAATTACACAACATTTTACACCTCTTGCTTGGCTGATTTGACTGATGATATCTTTTTATTTTAATTACTATTTTATAAAGATTCTAATCATTTATGCTAATTGAAAAGTTTAATTACGCTTAATTCAATCATTTTGGTTTTTTTTCTATTTTTGCCCAGATATTTTCTTTTCCAATCTGCATAATGTTTCAAACCAACTACTAAAGAGAACTTTCGATCCCTTAGATGAACCAGTTGTGCCACAAGATTACGATTCTTGCTCACCAGCATCATCAGGTGAGAAATCAGAATTTCACAGAGTGATAGAATGAATAGAGTGCAGTAAAATCACTTCACATAGAATAAGTCTTCTCTTGAATAATTCAGATAATATTATTTCACAGGCAAAGCACCATCACCAGGTGAGATTCTCATCTTAAGATCCATTCTACGTTCCACAAGTCCAACGCTGGATCTCGATGTTATAAATAAATTTTTTGGTCGAGGATATCACAGCTGCATGATCCAAAGACAAACTACTTCCAAGGACTGAGGGAATATATCTTCCATCTCCCTTTGAGACATGTGCTTTTCTTCGTCGTGTGCTTTCGAAAAGAATCACACCGAAATTTTATTTTAATTCATTTTAGGATCTTTTTGATTGCATCATATAGACTTAACTATAGAATCAACTTCGTTCATTCAGCATCCGTCCAGGTTTCCCGACAACGCAAAATTGAGTATAACCAGTCAAATGAGTTTGTCTAATCGCGAATAATATTTCGTATAGCAAAATTACCAGAATCTTGATGATACGATATGAGATTCACGAAGGGACAACGCCCAAATATTTATTGTTCGTGATTACAATTTCCAGATTCTTGAGACTCGGCGGATGACTATCTTATTCCAAGAAGGAATTCGACTCACCAATCACACGAATTCACACCAAAACTCACTCAACGACTCTAGAATTCATCAGATTGCCGATAGGCTGAAGAGGATGTCCTGACAGGATCGTCAGACCAATTTAATATGATGAAAACCATTGTTGCCAGAAGAGATTCTTCCAACCCCCATGCCACTCATCGGCGCATCTATCCACGCAGAGACTCACTCTAGGACTCATTCACGCTTGATCTGAGGATTGAATCTAGAATAATCAACGAATTATTGTGACATTCATGAAGTAGATTTTCAAATGTATGTAAAATTCGGAGCCAGGCTATTCCAGTTTGGTATTTTGCATGGAATGATTCATTTGGTCACGTGTTTCATCTATCATCTTTGAGACGAAGATAGATGGTATTTTCTTCAGTTGTCTTCTTCTGGCAGGAGTTCGGAGACTGTGCTTCCAATGCAAGTTAGGTACAATTTGATGAACAATTTTGATTAGAAGAATGAGAGAAATCGAACGAACTGACGTATACAAAAATCAACTGGCAACTAGCATGCACAAGGGTTTCGATTAAGCTAGACTAAGTAAAAAGATCAATTTCGAAACTCTCATGGGGTATTTTATTTCCCTTTGCCTCTTTTTAGGATACTACACGGTAATTACTCGGTATTCGACAAGGTACTCTTGTCTCTGCGCAAACAGACTCATAGAACTTTCATGACTTGAAGAGAATCGTGGATTGTTCAAATTTCCAATTCCATGAAGTCTCATTTTTGATCCATGATATTGAAATTAGTGGGAGTTTATGCAAATTTGTATCAAGTCAATACCAATCTAGCCAAGAATTTCATATTCAGGATAACGAAAAATGCTGTACCAGTGATGACGAGCGAAACTTTTCAGCTCATTCAACTTACAAGGGGAACCCACAGTCTTCGGGTCATCAATCTTGACCAAACTTTTCCTACAGTTTGGTAGTACCTGGAATATGAAGAATCTGGAGTAACTCTGTCAAATGGGCCCTCTGAACAAAGTTATGAACCCATCAGATATTCAGATTTTCACTATTTTCATGTATACTTTGCCTATACAAACACTCCATGAGAACCATACACCATTCTAAGCGAGCAGACCAGCCTGTGCATGTTCACAGGCACCTCTCACAGCACAAATACACTCATTTCAACACTGATGGATCCCTAGGATGTTATCTCAAACTCTTACAAGCACAATAAGACAGGTATTGGTAACGATGGGTGTTGAATTCCAGATAGTCGTAATGAGACATACCGTTCCTTCTTGAGCAGTAACCAGTAGAGATATAAGATCAATGTTTTCTTAACTATTCTTCATACACAATATGAAATAACCATGAAGAGCATCTGATAAAAGTGCCTAGTTCGGCTGGAACCACTGGCTAAGAGAGCAAGTCAATAGCTCCACTCTCCAGTACCACCACATCAGTGAAGATCTTGGGCACCTTGTTTGGCAGGCCACAATACTCTTACTCCGCGGTAACCAAACATCTCCATTCCATATTCTTTGCAAATTACAGTCTAAAGAGCTAATCAGTATCGAGTCCTGGATGATCTGAAGGCAATATAAAGAATCCCAATGTACCCATCAAAGATTTCTACAAAGTAATGCTTCTACGCCAAAACTGTGCTTCGCTTCATCGTTGACCTCTTTTGATTCTCACTCATCAGATTTGCCTTTCAGACATGATGGTTGTACAATATCCTTTTTTGGGACAAAATAAAACAGTGCAAGGTTTTCAGGGCAGATCTGCATCATCACAGATACCTGAAACAGAGAAATATCACACAAAGAGTATGATCTACAGTATTCCACAGGTATACAGCACGATTCAAAAGAGCGATGTAGAACAATACTCATCTGAAAACAGCTGAGCAGATGCAACAACAAACTTTGTTCCTGCCACCTTAACTAGCTTGTTGTGAAAAGGGGCTCAAATGTTTGTACAGAGCAGGAAAAATGTGAGACACGAGTTATTATCACAACCGTTTCCACGCGGCTCTCAGGAGGAGTCAGCATCTTATCATCACATTTTCGTCTATTCTGAATGAAGTTATACCAAATTTAGATTGCTCATCATTCTGACCGATTTGTATCTTTAGTGCAGTCAGAAATGCTCTACCTATTTTAGTATTTAGGATTCATGCATGTCTGATGGCATAAGCAATCAGGGTCGGACCCTGTGAGTGATGTCACTTTATCGATGGCACGGTTCTACTAATTCCTTGCTTGAATGCAAAGATATGAAAGCTGGAATTCATAGCCCTTCTCCTAATTCGTAACCTTTACGGAATCACTAATGTAAAACCGCATCGCGCTGGTATTAGCAGGTGCTCGTCCGATTTGAGCTGTGAAAGTAGATCAATTGGCCGAGTCTACATAGGCAAAACGCGCGTGCGCGCTTTCTATGTAGACTCGGCCATTGCTGTAAGTCTGTTCCTCTAGGCACAAAAATGAGCTAGCATGCTTTGCTGAGCCTCAACACGGTTACTGCAACGGGTCTCACCGGTGGAACCGGGGTTTTTTATCTTTTAATCTTGACCGACTTCTACTGGCTCTGAAAATTCCCGTCAACGACGATGAATTAGTGCTCCATCCTACTAAGAACGCCTACTATCCTACTAAGTTAGTTGTTGCATCTGCTCAGCTGTTTTCAGATGAGTATTGTTCTCCATCGCTCTTTTGAATCGTGTTGTATACCTGTGGAATACTGTAGATCAGACTCTTTGTGAGATATTTCTCTGTTTCAGGTATCTGTGATGATGCAGATCAGCCCTGGAAACCTTGCACTGTTTTATTTTGTCCCAAAAAGCGATATTGTACAACGATCTTGTCTGAAAGGCAAATCTGATGAGTGAGAATCAAGTGTGGTCAATGATGAAGCGAAGCACAGTTTTGGCGTAGAAGCATTACTTTGGAGAAATCGTTGATGGGTACATTGGCATTCTTTCTATTGCCCTCAGATCATCCAGCAATTGATACTGATTAGCTCTTCAGACTGTAATGTGCAAAGAATATGGAATGGGGATGGTTGGTTACAGCGGAATAAGAGTATTGTGGCCTGCCGAACAAGGTGCCCAAGATCTTCACTGATGTGGTGGTACTGGAGAGTGAAGCTATTGACTTGCTCTCTTAGCCAGTGGTTCTAGCCGAACTAGGCACTTTTATCAGATGCTCTTCATGGTTATTTCATATCGTGTGTGAAGGATAGTTATAGAAAGCATTGATCTTATGTCTCTACTGGTTACTGCTCAAGAAGGAACTGTATGTCTCATGACGACTATCTGGGATGCAACCCCCATCGTTACCAATTCCTGTCTTATTGTGCTTGTAAGAGTTTGAAATAACATCCTAGGGATCCATCAGTGTTGAAATAAGTGTATTTGTGCTGTGAGAGGTGCCTGTGAACACGCACAGGCTGGTCTGCTCGCTTAGAATGGCGTATGGTTCTCATGGAGTGTTTGTATAGGCAAAGTATACATGAAAATAGTCAAAATCTGAATATCTGATGGGTCCATAACTTTGTTCAGAGGGCCAATTTGACAGAGTTACTCTAGATTCTTCATATTCTAGGTACTACCAAACTGTAGGAAAAGTTTGGTCAAGATTGGTGACCCGAAGACTGTGGGTTCCCCTTGTTAATTTCGCTCGTATTCTGAACCTATTTACCGATCTACCCTCACTACCATATGAATTGTTGCTGCAAGTAATAGCTAAGCAACGGCATTTTTCACCTCATGTTAGTTGCGTAGTTCCTTTGAAGTCACCCAGTGGATGTTTTGGTACTCTCAGAGCTATCTTCCCCATCGATTTACCCACATCCACACCCGCAGCTGCGTGTGTGGATGTGGGTAAATCCCGTTTTCGGTAGTTGACTCATAAATCCGTAGGTTTCATATATCTTTCTGATGCTGATCGATTTCTTGCAACTTCACATTAGAAGTGAAAAATGACAGGAGACAATGAATAGCAACAGCAGTCTTTCGGGTGAATCAAACATCACGTGCCTGTAAGGTTCTTAGCCGTGCCGTAGGTTGCCGAAGGCTTGTGGTCACGTGCCGAATTGGTCAAACAACAAAGTAATTTGATGGTCTCATCGACGTCAACGAATTTTCTCGTAAATCAAAACTAGGAAATAGTTCCCTGAAAAAAAACAGTCTATTTCCGTCCTGAGAACTCAAAATTTTGGATCAACTTGAATCAAGCCTCAGAGAGCAGAAGTGGTACGCAAACACCGAGTTGGTCAATCAACAGGAAGGGATACTCGTGACAGTGGGAAACATCATAGATAACTGATTTCCATGAGAGGAAATGACTTTTTCGTGTTGTACAATAGTTCTTCTATATCATTGAGGTCTAGGAGGTGGAGCTTTATGAATTGCAATTAGTTGAAATTTGAATTCTTTACTGTCAATACTCCGTTTTAGACAGGAATCCGCGGATGTTGCAACCGATTCCCCCTTTTTCCATAAGCCCAATGCTTTGATAACCGCGATACCTTACCTGAACGTGTCCCCCGCGGTTACGGAGAGACGCCTGTATTTGATATCTTCAGGATGAGCATGCGCAAAGTCGGTTTGGGCAGGATGGACGTTATCTCTCAAAATGGAGATATTGAGTGGTACTCCGAGGTAAAAATACCTGGTGGGATTGTAGATTCACAGTGCTGAGCTTTGTGAACTTACAAGAGAGTGAGAAAATTGAGGCGCCGGCAGCGAGGAAAGGCCTCGACATAACTTTCGTATCAGATTGAGGATTCCTGTATCAACGGCTTCATTCATTAGTTATCTAAACGTTAATTACTATAACGAGGCCAAAACTCCAATGCCACTGACCTATCCATACATACTTACATAGTATGTATGGATTATGAGTAATCCTCAATGAAATTGATGCTTCTCCGAATAACAATAGTACATTACGCGACAAGGGCCGAAAGTGACCCATCGCGGCCCGGGTAGATTGCCGCACGAGCCGGCAGGCGAGGGCGGTATACCCGCGGCCGCGATGGGTTATTTTTGGCCCGGGGTGCGTACACTATTTTTCGGTGACACTTCTATCGAAATTCTATGCTTCCCGACGCGATGTCGTGGCAAAATGCCGCTCCGCCGTACAGTGTAGAAAACGTCGGAGCATGCAATGTAGTGGCCCGAGGGCTACTGCGCATGCTCACTCGTTTTCTAGCCTGGGCGGCATTGCGGCATTTTCTGCCCCGGGATCGGGGCGGAAACCATAGGCTTTCGTTGCCAGTGTGCCGAGAAATTTCATTCTTCGTTTCAATCGATGTATCGTAATCATTTGATTGTTTCACTTGAATGCTAAATGAAGTCTTCTTGGATTTTGGAGTTTAATTGACAACAACTCATATTTGAAAGGGACACTGATAAATTTTAGTCTCTCAGAGACGGCAGCGTCTCCCAAGCAGAAATGCACCATCCACCGGTAAGGGAATTGAAAAACTCGCCTGTATAGTTCTCATCCGGGCTTGTAAATTTACAATGCTCAGCATGGTGTCCCCAGATTTTCTGTGCTCAGCATTGTGATTTTAAATGAAATTTTTTACAGTGTATGTGAGTCAAGTCTGAGGTAGAGGACACACCCGACGAGTCATCGGTGATATACCGGTGTATAGCTACTACTATCTCCCAAACACACGGATAAATGTGTGTCAGGAACTGAGAGAATTCGAGGAGAGTCTGAGACGAGGGGCATTTAACTCCGACCTCCCGAGAATGAGGTTAAAGATGCCGAAAGAAGCACAGAAGGGCAACGTGGAAGTCGCGGGAGGTTACGGAGGCTCGTGAGAGGCGGGAAACTCGTGAGAATTCAGGTAGGCCAAGACAGGCGAACGAGAGCCCCGGATGTATTGAAGGGCACGCCGACGCTCGAAGGGTGCAATAAAAATAGGCTACCGGCGTAATGTTTGCGGCTATTAGTAGCTCAATTAGCAGACGTTTCTGTCGCTGAATTCTTCAGTTTGCATCCTGGCCTCATCGGAGCAACAAGCATTTATATCGTGGTGTCATTATTTTGATCAATTCTCGGAACAACGCACTGTTTCACCCTCGCACTGCGCTCCATTGCAATCAATTTCAAAAAATTGAGTCGACTCCGAAAATTATCAGCTGATAATTGATGGGGAAAATTAAAAAAAATACCTGCAGTGTATCACTTGCAGTTTTAACAAGAGTTGTCCGATCCCAGAAAAGTCTAACGGGATGTTGTGGATCGTTCAAGGTCCTACAGGTTAGTCATTGGGAGTTTTTTCGATGACCTCTGTCCGAGCCACGAGCTCCGGGAAGAGAATCTCGTGATAGATAGCCCCTTATGGAGGTACTGGACCACGCGCTAACTCCATTTGCTCAAGCGCTGTTCTGATGTCAAGAATCACCCCAAAAATTATCGGATTGCATGGTCTCAACGTAAAATTGTCTAGATTTTCCGAATATGCTATCAGATTCTCGCCTAATGTGACCACGAGAAGCTTTCGTGGAAGTGAGTACTTTTTTAGAGTAAAAGTCAAAAAAGCAACCGTTGATCGCATCCAAGCGAAAATCTGATGGCATATCCGAGGACTTCTGACAATTTTACGTGAAAACCACGTGGTTCGATAACTTTTGGGTTAGTTCTTGACGGTAGAACAGCGCCTGAGCAAGTAGAGTTGGCGCGTGGTCCATATCTCCATGAGGAACCATATATTAGGAGGTTTTCTTCCCGGAGCTCGTGGCTCAGACCAGACAGGTCGCAGAAAAACCTCCGATGACTAAATTGTAGGTTTTTGAACAATCTACAACATCCCGTTAGAATTTCTGTGATCGGACATTTCTTGTTGAAATTATAGGTGATCCACTGCTAGTATTTTCTCTTGAGATTCTCCGCATCGATTATCGGCACGAAAAAATTCTTGAAAAAATTTTTTTAACCGCTAGATTGATAGGTTTTTCTATGATCCTTAACATACTTTTCTCAAAATTTTTACACGATAGAACGTTTCGGAGCTATCGTCGTTTTTGTAATATTATGCATGATCAATTAATTTTGTCCGTTGGTACAGAGGGGAGTGAGGGGAAATTGTAAGTGAAAAGGTTTCCTTCGCTCAAAATTGCAATCTTGGATAATTCAACCCACTGTGCGTCCAAGATGTTACCAAATTCGAATTTAGCATCAAATTTCACATAAAAAATGGTGTTATGCGTAATTCTTCGAGTTGATTTGGCCCGTTCGTGCATGGTGATGTAAGGAAAAATGGTAATTCAAAAGGATTGCCTCGCATGAAATCGCAATTTTCGACATCCGAGATATTACCGAATTCGGATTCAACATCAAATTTGACATTGAAAATGATGGTTTAAAGTATATTTTTAGCTCCTTGGGTATCACCTAAAGTTGTATCACCACGCTCAGCGAGAAAAGGCGAAAAGAGGATTTTGGCTTGATTCAAAAGAATGTCGGCTCTTCCCGGCATGATTCAATTTCTTCTCTCGGGACCCGGCAGGTTGGTGATCTTATTTTTTTTGTCATTTAGAAACGATCTAGGGAGTGCCCATAAGCCTGAAAAAAGATGGCAAATAAGTGGCACCCTAGTATTCATACGTATGGGGACAGTGTGCTTTCTGGAGCCAGAAGATTCTCAAAAAGATTGAACCAACAGAATTATTCCGCAAAACAATACCATTTTTTTGTTCCAGACCCATTTTTTAGTCGATGATTCTGGATCTGGTTTTGAATTAATTCCTTCGCCAACCTTCAACAATTTTTCGAAGCTATCTGAAAAGCTGCCCCTTTTCCTCGCTCTTCAATGAGCACAATCTCGAGCGAACAGTATTCGATTCTTCACATTATGGTGTACCATCCATCCAAGATTCAGACTGATTAGTCATTTGACCCGCATGCTACGAGTTAAGCCGTACGCAAATTCTGCCACTCGACGGTCGAAAATCAGACATTTTTCAAAAGGTATGTCTCTCAACATCTTGCTGTCCAGAGCAATTCATGGACCTATAACTGATGCAAAACTTTCGAAGATGAATAGACCTTCAGAATGATCTAGTGCAAACTACGAGATATTGCGTGTGTTTGTTCCTCCAATGTTAAGAATGTCTGGGATGGCTAAATATCCCATATTTGTGAGATTTCCTCATATACGACGTTCATCCTGATCCATAGCACTGATCACTCGCCGGATAGCTCTTCACTGTCATCGGATCATTCTTGTATCAAAATTGATTATCATTGTTGTTGAATTTTGATTTACTATGTTGAGCAGCTGCGGATCGAGATAAGTGGTATAAATTCCCAAGCGGATATGATTTCGGAGGGAAAGTGAATACAATCAGAGTATTAGTGGGAATTTCAATCGTGAACACGCTCTCTTACACTGGTATTCATAGTCGTTATAACTCCAGAGTTAAGAATTAATCCGCGGGTTAGGCGCTGTAATCGGCGTGGCAGAAGGATAAACTAAAGACTACTCACTCACTTCACGTTGTCCCAATGCTGCAGAACATCACAGAATTGAAGTCTTTTTTTCTCCACGCTGATTACAGCGCCTAACTCGCGGATTAATTCTTAACTTTAGGGTTATATAACGACCATGAATACCAGTGTTATACATCTTGATCGATGACTTCTGCGATCTTGTCCTAAGAGTTTCAGTGCACTGTTCAGCTCTAGTTCAGGAGAAGGTCCAGAGAATCACGTAATCCAAAATAGTAGAACTTGGCTTGGTGACGGCTTGGAAGAAGGAGCTTCATCCTCTGGTCCAAACACAGGAGTTTGCTCTGATGTTTGATGAGTCGACCTCCATCACAGTCGTGAAGCACGGTGTCATGATAATGAGGTTTTGGTACCCAGCTTTACGTCGGATCGTATCAGTGCTATGGGCATTAGTGCCCATTCACAACATTGCCGAAGGTGAAGTTGATGCAATTGTACAAAACGTTTTCAACCGTATCATGGGACTTGTGGACTGGTTCCGGGTGATAAGCGTAGAGTTCCCAAGCTTTTATCGCTGATGGAGCAGCTTGGATGGTCGGTGTGAATAATGCCGTAGCAACTAGACTCCGAGATTTTGCTGCATTGTTGACCAATATCATCTGCTCCAATCACGCCGCTGCTCTGTGCGCGATTACATTGCAAGGATCAAGTGTTGTGATTTGTGTTTGTGATTCATAATATACATCAATCTTCACGACAAATGAAAAAGGCTGGTGAGGATATTGATGGAAAAGGTTCGGATTACGACCACGAGAGTGTTGGCAAAGTCCCTCACCACGCGAAGACGGGTGTGTCAGATGGCCAGAAACGGAAAAAGACCTCCAAAACAGTCAGCTTCAATAACGTTGAAGGATCAGGTAACTCGGATCAGCGCTAAGATAAATCGTAAGTGACCAACATAAAGCGCAACTAATTATCATGCAATGTGTCGATTACAATGCAATAATTAGAATTTGTGATTTATGGTGTCGATTGAGAATCCTGCAGGATAGATGATGCTGACCCCATAGCCCATGGACCATGACCATGGAGGTGGCACCACCGTTGGTGACGCGGAGCCTTTCACCGCCGCCGATCCTGGGAGATGCCGTCATCGAAAATGCAGATTCTGATCCTTCAGCACTCGTAGAAACGCACGCAAGGAATTCAGATCGGTATTCTTGATCATCTCCTCTAATAATCCGATGATTTCTTTTGCACCTCTCGTGACCGAGAGGTGACGGAGAAATACGGCAGGAAAAAATAGGAGAGCGTAGAGAGTCCCATCCAGCGTGTGACCCAATTTTTTCAACAGTTCCGGTATCTTCGTAACAGTATGATACTTGACCTAGAGAAAAAGAAGCCAAGTATGATCATCGCAATAACAAATATGTTGTACAGATTTGAAAATATTCTATACATTTTATGAAGCTTTATAAATTTTCAATGATCGGGACTAATTTTTTTTCTTTCTTCCCAAAACGAAATATTCTCCACATGCTGGCAAATGCATCATATGAGATCAACAGTATATGATTTACTATGTATCAGATTTCAACAGTTTGATTCTGAAATAGAGGCAAACCCCGTCTACAATATGCTTGAAGAGGTTCGAACAGATCTCATTTATAATTTGTGAGTACCGCGCTATTCTGGATTTGGATTTCGTTGTTCGCAATTTTGAGCATTTTCTCTTCCAGTATCTTGAAGTTTGCAGAGGAGGAGACCATGTTAACGTCCAAACCTCCAAGGCCCCGACCCTCACCTTTGCAGCCAGAACCTATATTGGTTCTGGACGTACTAACATGTACCCTGGGGCGTGTTGCAAATCAGTCCCTCACTCGGGTCGCGAGGGACCGCTTTGTCAATATAATATCCGAGACACTGGAGTACCTCGATGGTCTCGTTACAAATCGAACATTCGAATGCCGTGATTGTACTGGTAAGAAATTAGAATTGTAAGTGTCACATCCTGTTGAACGAAGTCCCTCTTCCTTACACTTCATTCCTTGCACAACTGAAGGTAAAACACGATTGATTTGCCCACAGAAAACATGAAATAGACGAATATGGAAAGAAAACCGACTTCAATTAGCCCATAAGCAGGAAAAAACGAAACGAGGAAGACTCGGCTTCGTGCATCTCCGAACTAGGGCGAAGACATAGATGGAAAACTTGGGGACCTTGATGGTTCCTCATCCACAAGTAAATAGACAATTGTAATCTCGAATTCCCCAATTACCAATCCCGCGTTGTTTGGAGATGTACCCACAGACGTTTCGCTTCAGCAAGTTACATGTATGAGACAGCCGGAATTTTCGTTGCAGTTTGATATTACCCTCAGCCAGCCACCGAAATACACTTATTCTCGACGACTTCCCTCGTATTTTCAGGGCTTGAGGTGCAGAGGACCAGGAAGAGGAAAAGCGGAACCATCGGAAACGGTCGAAGAGAACCAAAAATGTGACAAAGAAGGTTAAGATCAAATAGTGCATCAAAGTTGGCAAACGAGTCTGTAAATAGATAGGGGATTTAATCGAATGACTCCTGATTTCGTTCATTTGACGATCGACTTGAGACTTGGTTTAGACGTAATCCATAACATCAGCTGATCGAAGTGCCCTTTGGTGGCCCTCAGTGTTGCAGTTGTGCGGGCCAGCGTTCAGTGTCTACGAAGACTTACTACGGTGCAAGTCAGTGCTCTTCAACATTAGATCTCTAATATGCCAACTTGCCAATTCCAAGAGCGTAGTAAGCTTACGTCCTACTCACGAACTGTTCGGATGACCGGAGCTGTATCGAGCCAGGCATTGACTGACAGCGTTCCTCGGCGCCGAACGAGCAACGACGAGGAAGGAGTACAATCGGCTGGGGCTGTATCGAATCAGGCACAGGAACATACGTCGGCGCCGACAGAGGAACGATAAATGCTCTTCAATTGCACTCCGAAAACACTTGCGTCGCCGAGAAGAGGTAAGTGACAGCAACTGGTTTTTTGATGATTACTAGAACTCTAAAACGCGCGCGTTGCGCGCGGATGGTTACGATGACTCAAAATTCTGGAAATTATAGCAAAAGCTAATGTGTTGAAAAAAAAATTTTGCAGGTATATATGGTACCAGGAAGAAACAAATATAATAATATAGTATCAAAATATGGAACGAAGAAGTTGTTTTTCCATGTTTATCTATCTAACATGCCTCAAAATCCAAATTTATAAATTGTTGATTCGAAAATTCACGACTGTCTGAGGGATTCTTCAAATATTCTCAAGAAACTATTCGATTTACGAAGTGCGCGCGCTGCGCGCGCATGGTTCAACCACCCATATGGTGTGGGATTAAAGAAATATACAGTTTTTACGAAATATTATTGAGGTTGAGCATGAAGAAATGAAGATCATTTCGAGAACTGGAGATTTGAGCTCAACTCCAAAATCAATGATTTGAATTTATGCAACGCTTGTGCATGAAAATTTCAATTTTCACGTGAAATATGTGGGTTTCCAATTCGATTGAGATTTTCAAAGGTTTTCACTCATTCTCGAATGGAGACATATTTCCCTCCTTCTCCTTCTTCTCCTTTTTCTCCTTCTTCTCCTCTAAGGCGGCTATAAGAGAGAAGGAGGAAACACTTTTCGAGGGTATGTACAAAGATCAGCCAATCAGCCTTAGTAAAGCGAGAATTTCTTAAATGCTTCTGCAGAAATCTTTTCAGTCCACAAATGAAAAATTTTCGATCGATTATTTGAAATTCAATTGATCATCATCCAGAAATGAGAAAGTTATTGAACGTCCTACAATTTGAAAAAATACATTATTCACAAATAAAAAATTTCTCAATCCATTTGGTCCAATTCAGTGCCATCCACCAACTGAAGAGTTGTTTCACGCATTAGAATTTGAAGAATTATAATCACAAATTGAAAACTATTTTAAAAAAGGTGTGAGGATATTCAACATGCAAAAAGAGAATTCTAGTTGATCTACCTCAATCACAAAATTTTATACACGCAATTCAAGAATTATGTTGAAATATTCATTATTCACGAAAAAATTCTAGTTATCTACCCCAATCAAAAAACAGTATAGATCCAACTTCGAGGTTTGTATGAATCATTTTGAGAATTTAGATAAGCGTTCCTGAGATCTTCTCGATCGTTGAAGGAAGATGAATTAAATATCAGAAAATAAATCTTCAAATGATTACCATTAACCTCATTATTACACGGGATATCCGATATTCCTGTTGTCGGTCAAGCAGCAATCTACTTTCCTATCACTCATTTGGCGCGCGATCCGCGATTAACACATGCAGGTGTAATAAAACCCGATATGATGCGCAAGCGCGACGATCACCTGCTCAATGTTGACAATGAAGCAGACAGAACTGGACAGAACGCTATAGTGCATGAGTTCAGATACTTGAAACTCATCATTACTTTTCTTTCGATAAATTGGAAATAATCAACAGATATGATAGTTCGGCTATGTAGATCGCATGATTGGATACTTTCAATTATATTGATCTACGTATAGATACATTCAAATAATCCAATGTCATTAATCCACAGCAACACACATTGAGACGACTCGTAAAACGCGCGCGAAATCTCGATCAGAACGCCTCGAATCTCGATATCGAAGTTATCCATTAATAATATAAGATTACCAGATTACACCGGCACACAAAATGAAAAAAAGTATCTGTACTTTTGACCAGACCTACTGTTCTTAATGTATTTTGGCACGCTGAATCCGAATCCGAGGTCGGTTCGGCCCCACTACTCCTTGTTTTCGAGAAAATCGTGCTATTCTGCGCTATTTCCATATTTTTCAGGATTTTCTCGAAAACAAGAAGTAGTCGGGCCAAACCGACCTCGGATTCGGATTCAGCGTGCCAAAATACATGAAGAAAAGTAGGTCTGGTCAAAAGTACAGATACTATTTTTTATTTTGTGTGCCGGTGTTATCATGTCGAAAGTCTCATGGATCATATATCTTGCAGGAGAACATCCAGCAAGAGCAGAAGTTCAAGGAGGAGATTGGACGGGGACGTACCTCACTAATCGAGGATTCCTTATAATTCCAATACAAATGAGCTTGTGCCCACGGGAATATGTTTGATTTATAACTAAATGAAGTTTGTGTCGAGTTCAAGATGAGCTTACTAGGCCGGAGAGTCGTTTCTCTTCCAACATTCGTGATCCCCTTTGCGGCGAATCTCCCTGCTCTTTTTTTTAGGGTGTGCCGGAAAGGGGAAATCTCCATAGACACCCACAGGAGTGTAGGTAGAGCCGGATTTACCCGAGAAGACTCGAGCATCTACCGACTAGAACCCCTCCCCGGAAGGCGCCATCCCAAATGTTGTGGTTCTAGAAGGAGGAAGGAAGGAACAGAGAGTAGAGAAGAAATGAAAGGTATAGGGGGCTTGCGAAGAAGCGGGTGCCCTGACGTGGTTCAAGATGTCATTCATGGCTCATACGCACTGAGGCGGACGAGGTGGTAAAAGCACACACATGGGTGCTGGGTCTGAAGACTGGGGGCGGGGGAGTTGTCGTGTGCTCCCGGGATACTAAGATCTCCCTTGCCGGAGGACTGGGGCCGGGGAGTGCGTCTGCCTCCCAGGATCAACTAGGGATCCTCCTTGCGAAACTGGAGCTGGGGAGTCGTTACTCTCCCAAGATCCGAAGATCTCCCTTGCGGGGGGTCTCGCTTTTTTTTTTTTTTTTTTTTTTTTTTTTTTTTTGTTTTTGGTAGGCCGGGAAGGGGAAATTTTCATAGACACCCACAAGAGTGTGGGTAGTGTCGGATTCACCCGAGAAGACTCGGGTACCTACCGACTAAAACCCCTCCCCGGAGGGCACCAACCCGATGGTTATAGTCCCAGAAGAAGGAAGGAAGGAACGAACAGAAAAGAGAGAAAAGATGAAAGATACAGGGAGGCTTGCGAAGAAGCGGGAGCCCTGAAGTGGTCCAAGATGCCACTCAGGGCTCATACGCACTGAGGCGGACGAGGTGGTAAAAGCACACACATGGGTGCTGGGGCTGAAGACTGGGGGCGGGGGAGTTGTCGTGTGCTCCCGAGATGCTAAGATCTCCCTTGCCGGAGGACTGGGGCCGGGGAGTGCGTCTGTCTCCCAGGATCAACTAAGGATCCTCCTTGCGGAACTGGGGCCGGGGAGTCGTTACTCTCCCAAGATCCGAAGATCTCCCTTGCGCGGGGTCTCGCTGCTCAGTGAAGCCCCTGGAATGTATCCCGAAGCATGGTACTTTGCTTACAAACGGGTAGTCACCTGGTTGTAGCAAACCGAACTACATCTTCCTAATATGTACGACACACGCACAAGCACTCGGCGCGAGTTAACATGGGTGCGAGTAAGAATCAATGCAAATTAGATTCGGCGCAAATTAGAATTGGCACGAGTTCAAATCGGCCTGAGATTATTCGGTCTAAATACTCTCCTGCTATTCTAGAATCTCGAACGAAGTTACAATTTGACCACTGATAGGAGTGAAATTATCGTCCTTTACATAGGAGTAATAGCAGTCGGTAAAAGTCGAACAGTTTGTGAAAATGCCAAACTCTGACAAGAAGAGTCCAAGGGCTTTAGGACCTGGATCTGGCTGAAACTCTAGGGATCATCTCCTTCTAGCACCAAAAAATGATTCTGAAAGCTGCATAGTCTAACGCTGAAACGTTTCCGAGCTACATCCCCCGACTTATGCATTACAGTATATCCATTTATACAATTGTTCACATATATAAATATACTGTAATGTATAGGTCATGGGCTGGAGCGCAGGAACAGTTCAGCGTTAGACTCTGCGGCTTTAGGTATTTCTTGGTGCTAGAAGGAGATGATTCCCAGAGTTTCAGCCAGATCCAGTTGCCAAACCCCTTGGACTCTCCTTGTGAGATCAATTTTTGGAATTTTTTCCCCTATTTTCAACCTCAAAATTATGATATTATGTTATTCAACACAAGAACTATCAATGTTAACAAGAATCTCGGCGGAGAAATCATCTCCTGATTTTTGACATGCCATGTAAAATATAAGATTCTATGGTCATATACAATCATGTATGAACCCGTTTAAAAAATTGACATTCGATTTTAAACTCCAAACTCTAATACTCACTAGGAGAGTGTTTCAGATCCGGGTCACGGATTTGGCTGAAACTCTGGGAATAGTCATCTTTTAGTACCAAAAAACGATACCCAAAATTATAAACCCTAACGCTCAAGCGTTTTCAAGCTACAGCTAATAATCTATGCATTGCAGTATACCTATATATACTATCTTTTAACATAGGCCCATATGGGCAATGCTAAAGTTTTTTGCAGCAGCTCGGAAATGCTTGAGCGTTAGGGTCTATAATTTTGGATATCTTCTTTTGGTACTAAAAGAAAACTATTTCCAGAGTTTCAGCCAAATCCGTGACCCGGATCTGAAACACTCTCCTGGTCAGCCTTCACGAGCCACCTTTAAGAAAGCAGTACACAAATGTATACTGGTAATCCAACGTAATATGGTTTAGAAATTTGTAATTTTCATCCCAGAAAGATACGATGTACCGATTGACAGCAGGTGTAACATCAATACTTCACGGTACCGTTCGAACATTACTCAGATAAATTTTTCCCCGAGTTATTCTCAGGTATTGAATATCTGAAGCGCTGAAAAGAAAATATTCGCATCATATATCATCTTCGTCAAGAATATCACTATTTTTGATGTCAAGATCGACTTCTGTGAAGATTTTTTCCAGCAGTATATGATCAGTATAGTGACGTACTGATGTTAGTACAGGTTCGAATGCATCACAACTTTCCGGAATGAGAGAAGAAGGTTCAAAGCGTTCTTATGCATGATCAAATATGACCTTGAAATCCTCAGCTAGGATAGGAAAATAAGCATGGTGCTTCGACTCAAAATGACCATCTTAGCACGATTCCGGAGTCAGTTAAGCCCGGGAAATATCGTCATTTTGCATTAGAGAAGCAAAACGTGCTATTGCATAGTTTAACGCCGCTTAAGCATTAGATGACATCATAAGGCCCAAGTTGGACCCGGGATCGTGCTCAAATGATCATTTTTAGTCGGAATTATATGCTTGTATCCCAGTCCTAGCCACTTGTGTCATTTGTGAGCTAGAATGGGTAAAATCCCTCTGAAGTTCACTTGCGCTCGAATAGCCGGAGTACTGCATCTTTCACCCTTTTATCAGACCCCACAGCTTGTTTCTAACTTGAAGCTCATTTGCGGATGTTTTCTCAGAAATATTTACGAGCCCCTTGGGTAGCAATTCCACACGATTTCGTACACATTGGTCCAGATGGAAGTATCTGCGAGCCATACTTATGTTGTCACATGAAGAAGATAGCCAAAAACGTCAACTCTGAAGTATGCGAGACATTAGGAGTAAATTTCTTCACCGAAATTCTTGTTGATATTGATGATTCTCGTCTCAAAGAATATATTTGCATAGTCTAAAAGTCGGAAGTAGAAAAGCATATCTAATAGATTGACACGTTCGCTGCGGAGGATGGAATCGGTGATCTCTCCCCAGGTGCGGCAGGGCCTACCGGTGGGCCCCGCTCGATGTTATTTCCCATAAGGCCAAATTTCTCAGCACTGGGGGAAGACACGCGGGTTTCACCGGTGGGCCCCGCTGCAGCGAACGTGTTAAGCTCAAAGCTTAGCATTTTCACAAAATTGCTGAACTTCTTTGTGGAGTACAATAATCATTTTCCACCAGTGGCCAAATTGTAGATTTTCTTCACCTTCAGGCTGCTGGCCTGTTTCATATACGAGCCATACGTGACCTCGCATAATTCTCGTGACATATCGGATGTCTTCATGAATGAAATCGCCCATTTGGAGACCCTGAATGTCTTAGAAAAAATGCCGACAGTCTGAATGTGAAGACCTTCGAGAAGGCTCCTGGTAAAAAGCGATCATTACTTTCCTACTATGAGCTTGATCACTTTGGAAATGACGCAAAATTGCTGAATTATGCTCCTACCAAATAGGTCTCAGAAGTCGCTTTCCGGACTATTTTTTCATCGAATTAACAGATCTTAACGAAGAAAATGCGTTGAAGTACGTTAGAAGAGTTGAGTCTAGCCCGAGCCATGATTCTTCAAAAATAGGCTATGAGAGGGCCAGAAATGGTTGTTATATTGGCTCAACGGCCCATGAGGTGTTTCGAAAAGTCCGAGAAAATTCTTTTTCCACTATTTAAACATGGTACTAAATTTAAAAAAAAATTCTCGCACTTTTCCAGACCTCCTTGGTGCCGGGTTTGGTTAAAATGATCCGAAATTACTCATATTAAATTTTGGTCAGTTTCATTGGATCAAATAAATCGAAATGTATAAATATCCCCGAGATCGATCTGGGATTACAAAGTTGGGGATGTATCAATGAGAACTATAACAAAATATTCGGGATCGTAATGTGAAACTGCCAAGCTCAGAGATATTCCATTTATAATGAGACGCAAGGTATATGACGTGAAATTGACGATATTTATGGCTGATAACATTAAGCTCAAATCGAAAGCAACGATCAATCAACTTAACTCGGCGTCAGAACACGGTTAACGAGGTCACCTGGGATAGAAAATAATCATGGCTCATGGTTGAAAACTTGGCTCGCAGGCTAGTAGATAATTATGTTCTTGATCTGAGAGCACAGACGCATGTGTCGAAAATATTTCTATCTCAACCCCCAATTAGAATAGCCGAATTTACGATTATCTGCATCCATTGAGCTGTTTAAATTTGAAATATGAAGGTTCTACTCCCTATCGGATTAGTATCACTTTTGATGCTCCAAATTTATCAAAGCAGTGCACACCAAAAGTATGTACCGCCGAGAAGCTCATTGGTAAAAAGAGGTAAGCTATCATTATAACCCTGTGGTATGATCTAACAAGGAGAGGTCATGGTCTGTGGGTCGTGGATTCGGTTGAAACTGTGGGAATCGTCTCATTTTGGCACCAAAAGATGATATCCGAAACCGCTTACTTGAATGCTGAAACGTTTTGGAGCTACAGCCTATGACATTAGCGTTGCCCATACAGGCCCATGTTGAAAGTTGATATATATAGGTATACTAACAATGCTAATGTGATTGACCATAGCTCTGAAACGTTTTAGCATTCAAGTTAGCGGTTTTGGATATCATCTTTTGGTGCCAAAAGGAGACGATTCCCAGAGTTTCAGCCGAATTCACGACCCACAGACCATGACCTCTCCTTGTAAGCTCAATCATTGCAGAGCACATTAGTATACAGATGTAGATGATAATCCATAAGTTGACCAGTTTGGTTATACAGTGTTTCCCGCCAAAATAATAATTCAAATAAATTCTAAAGATTTTTCCAAATCCATGATTGAATATCGAATGTTCATGGACAGATGAAATGTGATATTTTACTCGTGATGGTAGCATCAATCTTTTTCGGAAAAAGTTTTGAAAATCGGTGATTAATGTTGAGAATCTTTCTTTGTTCATCAAATATATGTGTATGAGTAATTTTGTGCGAATTAATGCCATTTATTGTACAGTATTATGTCTGTTTGATAATGATGTGAATTGGGCTTTCTAGCCTGTATCCTCCTCGAATAAATATTAAATACTAATAAATCATGAAACCATAGATACGACGACGCAATCCAAATCTGGCCATTGCAAGTGTTCCTGCGAGATGGAGTTCCCATTCGATGCTTGTACGGCACTTGGAACATGTTCAGCAGCAGACAGAGGTATCTGATTCACTTTCCAAAATTCAAGACATTCTCCGTTCCATCTTCGAGAGATATTCAACTGATAAATAATCGTATTATGTTGAGCATAATGTATGATATTCCGCTTCAGGTGACTTGAGCTCTCCTTGCCAAAAAAAAACCTTCATTCGAATATTCAAATCCATTGGTCACTGAGATTTTCTCGTTTATTCATGCTATGGAAATATCTATGTCACAACATAAAATGTTTTACATGATATTTCGGCATTTCAGAAGCATCGCTGTCTCAGACTACATCAACCCCGGCCACTTCAGTTGGAGTGCAAGGTACCGCATTTCACTAATCAAATTCACATTTCCTCCTTTTACTCCCGTCATTGACATACTAGTCAAATCACTCATCATAATGAATCGTCAAAGTGTTGTAGTGATTCCAAAGACCAGAGCGATCTTCGAGCACGTTCTATCATCCGAATCCAGCTTTTCTTTGGCCTATTTTTCTCATTACGGCATGCAATTGAGCTCTCAAATCGGAAAAAATTCTCACCTACAATTACAGTCATTGATGTATTGAGTAGATCTGAATAAGTTCTTCAGAGGGAAAATTGGTATAATCATTTATTTCTGACATTCCAGCTACATCAGAACATGATCCGAATTCAACTGGTAAGAATATGAATTTATTTCATTTACGCTTTATTCAATAAGTTAGATAACTCTTCAAGAATTATTTGAAAAAACATAGTTATTGTCTAGTTAATAGCATAGAAACGGACTCGATAGGGTGCGTAAGATTCCTCAATGAGATCACACATCTCCATCAAATTCTAACCCCACTTGACTCCAAAGACCTCTCACTTACTATCAACGTTTCCCGAACTCCACTCCTTCAATGGTATCCTTTCCTCGATGTAAGATTCTTCCTACTAGGGATATTGAAGAAGGCAAGGCTCTTGGAATCAGCTGATAGGATACCAAAATGAGATTTCAACAAACTCAGAAGTACCGGCACTGCAAATAGTGGCTCTGCCACCTTCATTCAATGACTTTACGAAGTTCATGTTGGCATGAAAAATGTAAGATTTCTCTAGGTGACTTGCTTTTCTGATCCACATATTGTGCATGGAAACTATCAGATTGTTTTGCTTGTTTCTATGTGCCATAAACTACTGAGGGACGCAGCGAATTGCTCACGATCGGAACTCTGGAGTCCGTTATTCAGACTCTAAGATTTAGAGATTGGATGGATGGATGGATGGATGGATGGATGGAGTGTTAGATTAGAGTCGATGGAGTCAATTTTTGTTCGACTATTGATGGAAACATAAGGATTCTGAGAACGTGTATTGATCAAGAAGTAAGTAATTAACATAAATTTATTTATATTTACATGAATAGCATCCAATCTTATGGCAAGACACTTATAGATATAACGAGTATTAAGTTCACTAGTGTTAACATTAGTTTTTACATATCTCATGGATACAATGGATAACATAGAATGCGGTTGTCTGCAGCTGCTTTCATGTATGATCAATAGTGGAGATTCCAAAAAAGTTCTCACTGGGAAAATTTCTATACCCTCTTCCACGTAAAAAATACTCAGAAAAAAAGATATTCAATTTTTGGTACAAAATATCTTCTATTTGTTACAAAATATGGAGCAGCTGCAGGTCACCGTGGCCAATAACACAATCTAGGGACTCAACTTCCAAGAAATCGTGTCCGAGAATTGAATGAAAATATTTACAATTGATTCAAATACATCCCTCACGATCATAGCATTTGAATATACCGAGTCACCATTGAATGATGAAAAACTATTTATGGCTGGGACTGATAAAACTTTTTCAAGTCGGTCGAGACGTAAACAAGAGGTTATCAATATTCGATTAAATTGTCTGTTCCGACACATCTGTGATCTCTTTCGAGAGTTCAATTTATTCGCTCACAGGAAATTTGCAAGGGATGAAAATTATCTAGAGGGATACACATTTGAGTTGAAGCCAAACCTCAAATTTAATAGTCTGAAATCCAAAAATTACATGACTTTCATCACTAACAAAGTTGACTAATGACAAAGAGTCGAAGACACTGGACCCAAACTTTTTGAGAGTTTTAGACAACGTGCTGATCTAGATTTAGAAAATGCATTACTCTCTGGCGTAGTTCATTCATAGAATTTCTCATGCGTACAACTGATTACATAGCCAAGCCAATGGTCATTTATTTTCACGAAGAAAATGAAATCCGGCATTCAATTTTCTTCTCAGGTAGTGAGTGTAGCTGCCTTGAAATTAATAGGCTACATTTCAGATCTGAAGAGTTACAAACATGACGGAACTTTGTTACATCAATTAGAGCCTAAATTTACGAACAAGGAGCGATGGATTTTAATCCGAGTCCAATCATTTGGGTGAGAAGAATTCCATCATGTGTTCATTTTATCATTTGAGAAATGCAGAATGTTATAAGCACAATTTGCATCATTTGCCACAAGAATTTTGACTCCAAACAAATTTTTCTTCAAAATTGATGGCTTGTGCATGTTTCAATGATCTTTCCCAATGACCCAGTGGAGATTCCTCGAATGAGTTTGTATTCACCAAACATTCCCAAAACCTTGATAGAGCTTGATATCTCGAGATCATTAGCGGTGTAATCAATTTTTGGATGATTCATTCGAAAACAAATTTGCCTCTTCAAAGAAGAAGTTTGTTGTCTTGACACGCAGGTCCCTTGCTAGGGAAGTTACAAGCTCCAGCACTCGAATCAAACGCCAAATGAACAGGACAGTTGAATACATGCAGAGTGTACCGCCTCTTCCATTCATCCCAATGGCACGCGTAGAACTTATTACACTGTTTCGGATGTCTAAAAAGTCCAGGTCTAGCACATTCCAAACCTGCCGTGTCTTCTCGGCTCTTCAAGCTCTTAACCAACTCGTTCTGAGTCTTGACATTATTTACAGGTGCCCCACTGACTAGTGCCTTACCGGTTCTTGACCGAGTATAAGAAGCGCTGCCCACATTGTCAACTTTCACAAACAATGATCGAGGATATGAATTCGCATCGGAATCCTCTTCAGTTATTGGCGTGAACTCTGGTACAGTCGTGGATGGTAGATACTCTTTAGAGGGCGCTGCGGCTGGAAGATATCCTGGAGCTGGACCCTTCAGGCCACCATTCCTATCTCTCGTTCCAGATTTGAATTGAACTCTTGAGCTGCTCAACACTTGGCTAGCTGGTAAGTTTCTTACAAATTCAGTCTCAGCTTGACTTCTTTGATCGCCATCCAAGTCAACGTAGATGTCGCTTTCGTCGTAGTTTGCAAGATCAACCCTGCCACGATTCTGTGAGTTGACTGGTAAGCTCTGTCTATCTGGTCCACGAAGAAGAGCAAATGGATCGGCTTTACACGTACATTCGGCATTCAATTTACCGAGAATCAGAGGATGTAGGTCGCTCAATTTCACTACGACCTTTTTGTTTTGATCTCTGGAGCGTGATGCCTCGTTTGATTTCGTCCGTGTAGTTTGAGTGGAGCCATACTGCCCTCCAAATGTCGTTATTTCAGGAGCACTGGTTGTACTTTGCTGAGATTTTTTCGAGTTTACATTGTTGAATTCGGCAAGAATTCGTTGTTCACCCGCATTGGCTCCATTTTGATTCGAGTTTTCACTGCTGAAACTACCTATTGAAGTGATGACGTTTGATCCTATCAAAGTTCGGGTCTGTCCGCTGAAACCTTGACCTTGACCCGAAACAGAGTTGCCAGTGTTTTGATTATGGAGCGATTGGGACGACTCCGCATTGGAGGCCGGGCTATTCTGAGCTCTGTAAAGAGCTGAATTTTGTCCATATCGAGAGTCAGAATATCCCGTACTTGACGTTTGGTGAACGTAACTTGGAGGATTTTGGTTGTTTACTCTGACGTTGTTGTATCTCTGTTGATTGAAGTCTGTCTGTCCTTCGCTATTGTAAAATGTTTGAGAGTATGCTTGAGGAACAAATCCAGTTGGTGCTTGGTTCCTGGGACCTCCATTGAGCTCAGTTTGGGATCCATAATACCCTTGAACTTGGTTATTCGCAACGTCATTTGCTGGCCTTTGCTGGAGAATGCGGTAATTCAGGCCCTTCTGAACAGACACTGGAGGATCTGTGATTGTTGACAGGCTTGGAGTAGTTTCTTGGTTAGGTTGCCTTTGACGGAAATCAGCTGCTACGATAGGGTTTGCGTACGTTACGCCAACTGCTGGAGTTACTGCTTTTGGTGATACGTATACCTAGAAACCGATACAGTTGATGTGAGATTCATCTTTGAAGAATGTTGAAAAAGGGATAGGTTTCATGATACAAACCTGTTTTGGGAGTGGTACGACCGTCTTAGGTGAGAATGGCTGGTTTTCTGGTCTGAAGTTTTGTTGACCTTTGTTTGGTGCGGGGAAATTATTCTTTTGCGAAAATGGTCGCAACTCGTTGTTTTGGTTGAACTGCAACAAATGAGGGAGGGAATACTTGAATCATTAGCAAATATCAGATGATAGATATCAAATTCGTGGCATATTTGACAAATTCTTTTTGATTAATAGGTGAACGATCAAAGAAGAGAAAAAGAATCAGGATTCCATTCAGTGAGTGCTCTTCTTAGAATACTCAGAAGATATATATGTTTTCGTCGATTAATCAAATTTTACTTTCTGAGAGGAAAGAGAAAAAATTAAAACTGCCAGTGAATGAACAACGAGTACAGTTTGTTGTTTGTCGTTATCATTTTCGATATGCAGTTAATGGCAAGATTCATAACATGGTTTGATCAGCAAAGAAGGACCACATGAAATTCAGGGAGTTATCCACATCTTAAACTCACCACTTGTGGATTCTGAGTCGATTGGTAGAACTGGGTCTGCGCCAAGTTCGTTTGGGTGACAATCCTTTGACCGAAACTGCCCTGATTAGAAGTAGTGAAAGTATCCGGGTAATCTGAATTATCCTGGTTGTAGTAGTCATTTTGACCGAAAGTCACACCAACATCCAAATACGTCTGCTCTCTCGTAGTTATTTCATCCGACTGGTAGGACTGAGTACTGATAACAGCTGGGACTGGAGTTGACAAAATTACGCTCTTGTAGCCGTTGTCTATTACAGGTTTGAGCGTTGAAGTTTCTTGAGCTATTTTTGCTGCTTGATACACCGTTGTTCTGAAATTTTCCATCTGATCTGTTGTGAATGCCAAAGGTCTCGCTGTTGTTCCATAATTTTCTGCATTGTACTTGGATGGCTGATTTCCTGAGAACGGATAGGCCGTCGTTCCATCGAAATACTTGTTTTGAGTTGGTTCGGGATTTGCATTCGAGAGGTCGGCGGTTTCCAATTCGACCACTGGTTTTGGATAAGAATAACCTTTGGATTTGTCGTTGTAAGCTGGTGTTGGGTATGAGTATCCTTTGAATCCGTTCTTATCGTTTGATTTAGTATCATCCCGAGAATATTCATTAGCGGGATACTTTTCATTGGGTTTTGCAGGATTGTATAGAGATCCAACGTTGTTGTAATTATTTGGACTCTTGGTGAATCCAGAATTTTCTTCAAACTTTGCATTACCATATGTCGTTCCGGTTGCATCAGCAAGCGGAGTTGGAGTTGTCCTTACTATATCTGAATTAAAACCAGGTTTCGAAGAGGCCGATGATCCTGTGAAGGCATGCTCGCCAATGTACGCAGGATCCGGTCTCTGCCTAGGCGTTCCTGTTCCAATTATGTAACTTCCACTACCTCCAACTTGGGCAGTGGTTATACCAGTCTTTGTTGGTCCAGTTTTCGTGAAACCACCTTTTGTGTAAACTCCTTCAGTAAATTGCTTAAGGTCATTGTTGTTTTGACCGTCAAGAGGCGACAGAGTGCTCTGTTTATTGAAGTTGTTGTTATTGAACGAGTTGGTCCGTTCTGTGAAGGGAGAAGTGTTGTAGCCTTGAGTAACTTTGCTGGTAACAACGCCATTGTTGTAACGAATAGTTCCTCGTCCACCATTGTCGTGATACTCGTTCGTTTTGTAACCGGAGTCTTCTTCACTCTTTGTGTATGAGGTTGTGAAACCAGCGTAATTGGTCTTGTATGATCCAAAGTCGTTCGGGCCTTCGGTCTTTTGATTGTTGAGTGGGACAACTCCTGGAATAGTTGAATCTAAAATGAAGAAAACAGTGGAGGAATCACAATTTCGAGGAATACGGAATATTCATAACATTACAACTCTGAATGTGAGTTATCCGAATCTTGATCGAATTTTGTGTAATGGATAACGAAATCGGGCTAGATTTATTATCGAATATAATGACATGAATTACACCCAACCTTCAGCATTGTAATTCTGTTCTATTCTTCCAGGCGTCACAGATGGACCAGCAGGTGTCACTCCACCGAAACCAGCGAACGGATTCCTACCGATTGTCGTTCCTTGATTGTACTGAGTGTTACTGGCATAGTTTGTCCTGAAAGACTCATCGACTGAAGTAGTACCGCTGAGACCAAAATCTTGAGGAATCTTTGTGCTTTGGGAGAACTTGGTGATCTCGTTGTTAAATCCAAGTGTCGTCTGTCCGAATACATCGGAGTTTTTATATACGTCTGTCTGTACCGAATCATCTTCTAGCTTACTGGGTGATATCGTTGAAGCTGCATTGTTTGCAGGCGCTATTCCAGCTGGAAAAGTTGATCGAATTGAGAATAGTGAATCTATCAGTTCTTTCATCATTTACAAACCCCATGGGAACAATGATGAAATGCCAGAATCTTTTTAAGGGTCTGTCACCTTGGGATTCTGATAGCCCTCACTCAGACGTTAAAAATGTTAGCAGAATTAGAGTATAGAATGGTTATATTGTTATAAAGAATTTGATTTTTTGACAATTTTGTATTAGAAATTATTGATTGTTTATGAGTAAAGCAAATTTGATGGAGTGCAGGTATTATGAATTTATACAAACACAGTTGCCGTTTCCGGTTCATGCGAATACCGGAAAACTGGTTCCCGAATCGTGCAAAATCCGCCGACAAAAGTTTTTAGCTTCATTTCATGATGTATTTTGTGGAGAGTAAAATACATATCTTGAATGCTGTAAAATTAACCTCTCGATGAATGGAGCATTCATTGGAGGTAAGAACCTAACTCTTTTTTGGTATTCATCACGATATTTATCACGACCGTTATTACTTTGATGGAAAGAATGATCCGATGAGAACTATGAATGAGATGCGATGACTAGTTGCTAATTAGACACTCAATGTAGAAGATAACGATTCTAGTAAAGGGTTGTTCGATTATACATATAGCAACTGGGCTTCATTTTGATCAAAATTCCCAAGTACTTTGGTTATTGCATTCACTCTGATTCTCTCGTTACCTTCGAATAACCGGGCTTTTATCACCAGCAGAAGAAAATTGAAGCTCACACCAAACGAGATCGAAATCTTTAATCACCTCAATGGAATAAAAAAATTCGGTCAACTTCAATGAAATTTCATACTTTTGATTTATCCACGAAGAATTGAGCTCCGCAGATATTTCTCTTAAACAACATGGAGATATGAGGAGAAGCTGTGGTGGAATAATCCCAAATGGGGTTTACACTCGAAGTATGCCAGATAGTCCAATCAAATCCATGATTTGGACAGATTTTGATATTTTACAATGACCCATGAGGATCTAAGCTCTCAATCTCCTCATCGGTAAACGACAGTTTGGAATTTCTTCCATACAAATCTAGCAAAGGTAATTTGGTCCGTGCACGATCTAGCTAACTAAAATCCATAAAACAGCACAACTATCAGTGAGCTCAGAAATTAGTATGTGAGTTCATTGGCCCGAGAAATTTCCGATCAAAGATTCCTCGAACTGGAACAATTTCAAATCCCCTATCATCATCATCATGATTGTGAATTGAACATATTCGTCAACTATCCCACGCTCACTCCGAAGCTTTTTCTTTCAATTATGGTTGAGGTGCGTTTAGTTTCAGGGACCACGCCACTTTCGTGCAAACACATACTTTTAATATTTAACAGATAGAATAGATTTATCACTATTACCTAATTTAGTATTCGAGTTCTGAACAAAAGGAAATCCCTTATCAAAATCATAGTTTGATTCATTCTTTCTTGTGGAAGAGAACGTTGCTAGATTTTGCATCCGTCCCTGCGACGTGAGACTTTTTTCAGCCTGATTAGGATATTCATTTCCAAAGTATTCAGAAGATGATAGTCCCATTTCTAATTGTGGTTTGTAAATTATGGCTATATCAAATTCAGAAAAAATTAGCATGATATGATTTTGTTAGTTGCACGTATGATATGTCACGACTTACAGTTTATTATCGGGGCTCCATTATAGTCAGCTGTATGGATTGGATTTGGTGTCGTGATAAATGGTAATAAAGACGATGTGGGATATCCAGATGCTGCGTAAAAAGTGCTGTTATAAGTGAATGGACCAGTCTGACCGCTGAATTTTGTATTTCCAGCAGTTGACAGTCCAGTGATGTGCGAATCAATGGAGTTAGTTTGACTAATTGATGATACTGCTCTATTAGGAACTTGATTGATGAGACTATTTTGGCCTGAGACAGTATTCGTAGTATACTGGATGGCAGAATTTCCATATTGCGAAGAAGCACCAAGGCCATTGAAGCCAGAATTCTGTTTCTGGTTTGTCTGACTATAATCTACGTTATAAGAGGGATATTTTGATCCAGCAATATTAGAACCAAATATCTCATTCTCACGTTGCATGTACTGTACACTATTTTGTTTTGCATTTGAGATTCCGATGTAATTATTACCAGTGGTCACTCTATTAGCATTGGTATCATAATCTGCAGCACTGTTTCCGGCGTAATTATTAGTTCCTGTAGCATCCTTGAAACCTTCATCTTTTCCAGGCCCACCATATGTGGAAGTAGCTCCATTACTTCTCTGACTATCGAAATAATCAGCTGCCGAATTAGTGGTTTTGAAGGTATCTGGTGAGTTTGTTTGATAATTTACTGGAGTTTGAGTTGTTCCAGCATAATTTTCGAGTCCCGCCGTTGTTGCAAACTTTTCCGAGTTCACCTGTGTAGTTTGGATTCCATTGCTTGCATAAATGCTCGTCTGACTAGTGATACCATTGTTGAAATTAGTTCCACGCTGGTCATCGTAATCCTGTGCGTTTGCAGAGTAACTTGTGCTGTCATAGTCGCTCTTTGCCGGTTTACCGTTGTTCTTGGCTGCGTTATCATCAAATTTCTCGGGTTTGGCATTCGCCGGATTTTTATTGCCATTGTTGTTGTTGTAAATTTGATTATTGTAATTGGGCACGTTTTGATTATTCTTTCCTGGATAAACTGGTTGTTGGTCATAGTAGGTAGGATAATGATCGTTGGGTCGAGGACCCGCATAACTTTGTCCATTGTAAGTTGCACTGGAGTCTGGATTATTGTACTTCTGACTATCATAATCCGAGTTACTATTTGAGTAGCTTCCACTCTGTCCATTGTATGGCTTAGCAGGTTCATTGTCATAATTGTAGAAGACAAATGGAGTATAGCTACTTCCAGAATTGCCCTGATTATAGGAGTTCTGAACTCCTTGACTAGGTTGAGGGCCTGCAAAGTTTTGGGGTGCTTGTCCAGGATATCCATTGGCATTGCTGGTAATGTACTGAGGTTGTCCATCGTAACTAGATGGACCCGCGAAACTTCCAGAGGGATTATAATTCTGACTGCTTGGCCCAAAACCTGCATTATTAGCTAGACTGGAACTTCCTCCTTGATAGTTACTGTAATCGTAGTTGTACGCTTGATTCGAATTGTCGTAGACACCCAGACCCTCGGGACTTTGACCAGAGTATCCACTCTGTCCAACAAAGCCACCAAGACCCACGATTCCACCTTGTGGAATTCCACTATTCTGATTGTAACCTCCAAAATTTTGCGTGTAAGAGCCATCACCGTGTCCTGGTCCATTGCAGCCTGGTACCTTCCATGGCCATTCACAGACCAACTTGGATTGGTCAAACACTAGTCCGAATGGGCATCGGAATTCGTAGGGAACCATTTCGGGACCACCTGGAATGTTTCGAAGATGTCAGTACCAGAAAGTGATAGAGCAGGGTTATTCACGATGAACATTTTGGAGAACCTGGACGGTCTGTCTTATTCTATTTCTATGGAAGAGACGTCCTTGGGACTCCAGGAAATTGGTCTGCCTAGTCGAATAAGTCATGAATGCGTACCTAGATCATAGCAGGCAAAGAACCATCTGCAATTGTGAGGATCAGCGTAAAAACCTGGATGACTTGGACACTTGAATCTAGTGCGAGGTACTGGTTCTATTTCACTACTTCCTGGACACGCTGAACCCTTAGACAACGAACCTGGCCATGCACAGATTTCTGTTTTTTCATCAAAAGCTAAACCTTCAGGGCAGTCAAATTCAAAGACAGAATAATCATCTACAGCTTGGTTGAATTTTACACATCGATAAAACCTGGAATCAGATAGAGCAGAATTCTCCGGAATCAGTTAGGATCGAAGCAGATTGGAATCTGCCATGACAAGAGATTCAAAATTTTCCAAGCTGATGAATGCATACCTGTTGCAGCTTTTGGGGTGCGTAAAATAACCTTGTCTGGTACAAGTGAAAGCTGTTTGCGTATTTTCTCTGACAGCCTGCACGTTGCCTTCTGTATCAACTACTCTTACGATTCTAAAGTCTGACGTTCTCACTTGTCTTGGGTATCTTGAGGACGAGCCCTGTAATTAATTCATCAATAGTTGCCAGAATTTCTAAAATATCTTGCGATCAAAAATCTATACAATATTTGAAGAACATTCATGACCTGGAGGAATATTCAATTCCACTCAACTTTTCGTTCTTACCTCTCACTTCATTAAGATTGCATATCAAATCATGAATTGGTCAGACAATGATTTACCTTCAAATCTTTTTCTAGAGATGAAAAAACTGCATCCCTAGGTTTGCGTTTCATTTCTGTCATAGCTTGATGAACCGATACGACAAGAGGTGCCCCACAAGTATTCTTGCGATCACTTTCGACATCTCGCAACGCCAAACCTGCCAAGTCTCTCAGGATGACATATTTACCCTAGGGGGTAGTAATTAACCAGTCGGTTATAGAAAATTCATCAAATGAGGAGAGTTTGTAGTTGTGCATATTCTATGAGAATATAATCAACCCCAAGTCATACATCTTGATACAATTATGTATCGGTTTGGAACATTAGTAAAGGTTCAGAAACATTTTTTTAAATTTTTTTTCCGGACGTGACTTTGAAACTGACATCTTGACAAATCGTCCGTCCTGCCAAAAAACTCTATATCCAAATCCTTACACGAAGGCCAGCAGATCTCGCTAGGATTAAAAGATAGGCGAAATGAGCTAGTCTTCACGTAAACATTTCGATGGAGTGTTCTTTTCTTAGTGTTCGAAGGAAAGAGTCAAGTGTTCTATGAGGTTTCCACGAGATGACCTGGTTTGGAATGAAATTAGATTATGAAGATGGAGTAGATTGTTGAACAGTTTACTTTGATTTTTAAAGATGTTTCGTCCTCGAAAGCTATCCATGTGGTATTTTTGAATGCATACGGTCCGGTCAAGTCCTCATCTCTCTCGACGGTCCATTCACCTTTACTCATCACATTGCAGAGCTGCGAAATTTACGCCAAAATTGAATGAAATCCAACTTGAATATGAAATTAATTTGAAGTAGTAGCGAGTGTTTCAATACTTTTTGCCTATCATAGGTTTCAGGTTCTTCATCCAAAGCTTGTGATCTAGGAATATTATTGGCATGATCCTGTAGCCTGAAATGGTAAGCCCTGACCGGGGCAGAAATCAATATTTTCTGTTTTGGAGCCCCCATCCCGTGGACAAGATCCACCAAACTGTCGGTGTTCAGCATGTCGAAGAGTCCCATCAGTCGCGATGGGTGGAATGTTCGATGTACCTGGTCGTCATCTCTCAAATAGTGTGTTGGAATCGTGAAGAGGTCAACATATCTAGAAAAAGACGAAAAGAATTCATCTAAGGATATTCTTATCTTTCACAATGATGGGATCGAATTGAGTCTCATATCATTCAAGCACGCATTTTTTACTCCGATTGATCATCGAGGTAAGGTAAAACTGAGTTGGTAGTTTTCTTGGATGTAATGAACCTACTGAAAGGCGAAAGCTACCCGCGCAAAATCTTCAAGATCCGACATATTCTCTAAGAGAAAAAAATCTATCTAGCAGTGCCTTAGGCATTGAACGATTTCTACAGGTAATCAAATGTCACTGCTGCAGTTTACTCTACATCCATATTCATCGGATTAAATGCATCGCAAAGTGTCTTTGGATGACGCGATCTTAGTACCGCATGCATCGTGTATAGTGGCAAAAGTAGTTCGTAGTAAGCTCTCAATGATTGCGGCACTCTAATGCATTCCAAACGGATGACCATCGAGCAAAATCGAGTAAAATCGTCATGGGCCCTCGTAAGCATGAATACAGTAGCCAGATACAGTTAAAACGAGGCCACGATTCCGTGACACTTCAGGGATACGCCCGAGATGATCCGCTCTTGTTTCTCGTTTTTTCCTTTTTTTCTGAGTCCGCAAAGCGCTCGGTCTGATGTGATGCACATCTTACGTGTCAAAGAAATTCCCCGGCAATGCATCACGTATAAAACCATAGATAGCATTGGGGAACGATTTATCGGGTGACAAGAGACTTGAATCACTTGGTAGATATTAGTTATTCAGTTATGCTCTCGCGCGAGGAATCGCACCATCAATTATTTGGAGCGCATATAAAATTGCCGTGAATCTTGGAGATTAATTCTTTGAGCGGGTACGATTTACTTCTTTCGTGTCTGAAGGAGTGAGTACAATAGGATGAGAGGCAAGACGGGAAAGTGAATTGAATGGTCTCTAGATGCATTTATTAGCTGATGATGCAGTGAATGCTCTTTTGAACGGACGCTTGATCGCGATAATGAAGATGATTGATGATCTAGAGCCACTTAGCACAATGATGGGCGAGGTGCATCTCGTTACATGTCTTTATTATAGACTCTCGGTAAACATGACAGATAACATGGAATTATGAGGCCCCGATTTTTTTTCCTCACTCATTTTGAATCGCATCAGGTTCATGAAATTTGTGTTGAAGCTTCTTGGTTGTGACAGAGGTTGAATAGTTCACGATATCAGAGCCCACTTATGCACTTCATTTCCACAGTTTCTGAGAGGAGACGCGTGAAAACTCTTTTCAGATTTAAAAGAAGTCAGGATGTCATGATATCTCATCATCCAATTCGGTTAGTCCTTGGTCTTGATAATCAATTGAGAATCAAATTAAGGAGTTAGTGGAATCTGGAGGAAAACGGTCCATTGTGATGTCGATTACTGAAATATCGACTGAACTGACTATAAATATAGCCGTGGACTTGAATGTATGCCGTGTAAGGACCTAGATCACGGCCATTCAGTGTACCAAATTGGCCGGTCTCAAATAATGTCAAATCGGGTTTTTGGAACTACACGAACGACTCTTGAGAGTATTACAGTTGACCACTGACAAAGCATGTACTAGACTTGGTATAAGACCTTCATATCTCATACGTACTTTGAGAGCTCCTTCAGTTCGAATTTCTTCGCCAAATGCTCAGGTTTTGTAGGGAGCACCAAGAAAATCTTCTTCTCCAAATCCTTGTTTACCATTTCATCCTTTAGGGTTCTCAGGAAGGAGACCAACTTCAGCTTATTACCAGCAGTCACATTGAGCTCCAATCCGTCAACCTTGAAAAAAAAAACATCCATTTTTATTACAGTGTTTCTGCTTGTAAGTTGATACTAACAAGGGAAGTCCGGAGTCTCCGGGTCCTGAAATCTCACCAAAATTTTTTTACAGTTTCGCACCACCTAGAGTATGAAGAACCCAAAGCAACTTTGTCGAATGGGCCTCCCGCTCAGAGCTACAGCCTATGACATTAGCATTGCCCATATAGGCCCATGTTAAAAAGTGATATATATAGATATACTAGCAATGTTGACGGTTCTGGCTGTAGCTCAGAACAGAAGGCCCATTTGACAGAGTTGCTTTGGGTTCTTCATATTCTAGGTGGTACGAAACTGTGAAAAAATTTTGGTGAGATTTCAGGACCCGGAGACTCCGAACTTTCCTTGTAAGTAGATATTTATTCACAGTTCGATGCATGAGGAGTTCGTCGCTGAATTTCATAAAACAACGGATCAATCTCATTTCAGTGAATGAATCTCTACTTCGCTTCTTCAAGAACATCATTCGAGTGAGGGTGTCGGATTATTTGATGATTTGATCTCAATTTTGAGGGAAATTAGAAGAACATCCTGAAAAATTCTCAAATATTATTCAGATATGCATAAGATATGCTCCTAGAGGGACAGTGGATGGAAATCATTCAGAAATCGGACGACCACAAACTAGAACGGTGCAACTTCATTCCGAATTCTTAAAAAACTCTTTTGGAATGTTGAAGACGGTTTTAATCCACACTCACTGTCTAGAAGAGTTTCAACGGCGTACTCTAAGCTAGGTGCTCATCCGGACGCTGCAATAATAATTCATGTAGAAAAAAGTCATCCTTGAGAACATTTTCCGAGATTCCAAAACAATTTTTTGAAAATCTGGAATGGACTCACATCAATCTGGTCCCAAGTCGTCCATTCGCTGGTGGCAAAGTTTAGTCAAAATTTTTCGGGCCTCTTTTCAATCTTTTCCTATCTCCTTTTCATACAAAAAACATCTTCTGATGGATAATGGTACATTTCGATACGAGGGCGGGAATGTTGGTTTCAGTACAACAAGTGATATTTTCCGGTCTGAGCCGAGGGCGAGGGTTGGAATTATCACGAGAATGAGGAAACCCCCCAGTCCGAGAGTCAAATACTATTTTTCCATCATCTGCGCGGGGAAAAGAATCAAAAAAATCGTGAGGAAAAGTGATTTTGCTCATAGAAGATGGAGAAAATTTTTTTCAGTTCCTGTCTCTGTAAAATTCATCATATACAGTCACTCAAGAAAAAACCCGTGATCAAATTTCATTCTAATGCAACACACGAATGGCCATAAAATGTTCTGTTTTCAGCCAATTCACCAATTGCGTTAACTAAGATTTTCTACCAGGGAATCGCTTCATTTTTATCCCATCTTATCTTCCAATCGGGCATACGAGTTTAATTCAACACATTTTCATGTAAGCAATTATAATAAGTAGATCATCTGATTAGGATTAAATATGTATCGGTCAATCAATACCAAGAGTATGACATAACAGAATCCCGTAATGAGTAATGCCAGAATGAAAGGAGCGACAAAATCAATCGAGTCGGTCTGGAGTATTTCCTCAGCACACTGACCCCGTATCAAACAGGAATCCATACACGGGCATTAACATCAACAAACAATCTATCACGCATAGAAACTGAAGATTAACATTTTCATAATTGATATTATATCATCTAATTAGTACTTTGATCAATGACAAAGATTGTAGATACGAATCGACTGGCCAAATTTGATTAGGAGAAGGCGATACTGTCATCCGACATATCGCAAGCCCTTCACACAATCCCAGAGATTGTGATTGCGTAATCCCTCATGCTCGAGCAATCACGTCAAGATAAATCAACGGGGGACAATTAGACGATCTAAAAAAGTTCACAGGTAACGAGCGAGGCACAAATAAAAATCTATCATTGGATAGCACTATATTCACCCACAGACTCGGAATCCAAAATATTCCAAGTTGACTCTCGAAAATGTGAAAAAAAAATTTTATCCACCCATGAGTGCAGTTTACGTCGACCGCGTAAAATCATATCGATGAAACAACCAGCAAAACACAAGCAACGAGTCTCAAAGACAAATTGCGATATACAGCGTATAGCTTCATGCTGCTTCTTACATGATATAGAGCCAAGCCAATTGAGTCGTAATTCGTTGCAGTTAGAGTAGCTCTCTCGCGCGGATAGTATCTATCTATCTCTACTTGACGGGTTGGGCTTTTGATCGCCTCAGGCCGGAGAAAGGACGTGTCACGCCGCGAGAAAAGAGGAAGGCTTGAGTGCAAAAAGGCCCACAGATAGCCTCAGGCTTTGTACTACACCTCGAATTTGCTACAGGGTTTCTGTATGGTTTTCAGTCAGGCAGCCCGGAGCTTCCGATTTTTTTTTTTAACCAACCGCATAATGATGTCCTTTCAACTAAACTCTGATACGTGACACACTGTGGATCGCCGATATAATTACTCTGAACCTGTGCAAGCATTTGCTGATGCTGTGAGATTTTTTTTTCTTTTTAGTTATATGCAGCGACCGGAGACCCATGCACTGGTGAAGTACCGAGCTAGGCTGTAATTAGCCCGCTGGGCACATGGGTGACGAGGAAATTCATTAATATTGATATATACGTGTCGCGGAGGGTCTATGATATAGCGTGGAGTATGCGGATTCAGGAGGTTTATATAGATGATAAATTCAATAGTGCTTTTTGTATATGTTATAAATGGTGGTGAGAGAGATTATGGAAATTCTAGTGAGAGTAAATTAGATTGAAATATGCTTGAACAATGATGCATGATTTGTGTTGGGTTAATTATCGACGGGGGGATTGAAAGAACCTTGAGCAATCATCACGATTGATGAAAAATTTCCCGAGGTTTGGTTTAAATATACATGAGCTTCGAATTACATTTTAATTATTCATGGAATTTCGAGAATTTAGGTAATTAGAATGTACGCACCTCTTGCATTGTTTTGGTCAAACTGGTAACGACGTCTGGAATGTTGGCTGACTTTTTGAGGATTCGGTGCTCATCGTTGACGGACAGCAGTACTCGGATGCGTCGATTCGCTTTCTTTGCAGCGGCCCGTAAGCTCGATACATCTGTGAAAATTCAATGATCATATCAGGAATCACATTCAAGAATACGTGCGTCAATTTTTCAGAAATCCAAAGAGCGTCCTCATGGTAAGATTATTTAGAATCCCCACAAAACTACCCATTTTGCCTGCCAGGTCTGTTTTGCACGCAAAATTCCATCAACGTAGTAGAATTCCAATTTGTGATTAAACATCGAGCCCTCATTAATAATCTCAACGTGGGAGTATGGTAAATTTTATTTTAAAATCCATCGTCATCAAAATCGCTGAGATTGTGAAATCCAAGTTCCATATCAGTGCGCGAAGACCCGTGTAAGAAAAATCGTCTCGCAGAAAGTCTGGCAAAATATGTCTTCCCAAAGGTCTCGGGAAAAGTCTCGCTCACGAGACTATGCGAGACTTTGTATTATCCCACGCGAAGTCTGGCTCATTCAGACAGACCTAGATCAAGATTCAATGTAGACCAGGATCGAGAGAAAATGTCTCGCAAATTGTACGGTAGATTTTGCCAGACTATCCGTAAGACTTTATGAATATTTCCAATTTCCATTGTGGGGTATGGGACAACGTCTGGTAGTTTTGCCAGACTGAAGCTGTGACAACCATGTGTATGGCTCAAGGTCTGGCATAATTTTCCAGACAAATATGAAGACCTAGACTGTATTGCTAGAGTATTACGTGAGGTCTGGCATATTTTACGAGACTAAGATCGAGACCTGAAGTGTATGATGTGAGGTCTGGCAAAATTTGCCAGACCACTGTGAAGACCGAATCCCAAGTTGTCTAGTGTACGCTTGGTACCGCCAAACGTCTGGAATTTTAACCAGGCGCTATGCGGTACCGATGCTTTCGTGTCATCGCCTCTGCGACGGCCATGGCCGCATGCGCGAGTCACTGAATTTTATTGAGAAGAATGGTATCGAAATCAAAGAAATCTATTCTCGGTGATTCAGTTGAGGGATGTGTAGGGAGTTGGTGCTCCTCCGCACAAGCAGCAAGGCTCTCTTGATCTGCGCCTGAAACAAAGAATTTTCCACAAAGAAACACAAGGTTTTTCCAAAGAATATTTCCAAAATTGTTGCAAACAACGATGAAATGAGACTTGGAAAGTAGAATTGAGTTTGATTACGTGAAGCTGTTGAGGTTGCTGTTCCCGTGTTGATACAAAGCTTAGAAGGATTTTGATGTTCTCGGAGACCTGATGTGCAAGCTCCCCAGGCTTTCTACCGATCAGAACTATCGGTTTTGGGAGATGAAAAACTCATCACAGCTCGACGAATCGGATCTGCATATCAGATGAGTATTTTGGAAGTTTTCTCGCCACCTAAATTGCGACTAAATCTGAGCGTTCAACTGCTCTTCTTGCATATAACCTATTTTCTCCTCTCTCGAGGTATCAGTAATCAAACTCAATTCTATTTTCCAAGTCTCATTTCATCGTTGTTCGCAACAATTTTGGAAATATTCTTTGGAAAAACCTTGTGTTTCTTTGTGGAAAATTCTTTGTTTCAGGCGCAGATCAAGAGAGCCTTGCTGCTTGTGCGGAGGAGCACCAACTCCCTACACATCCCTCAACTGAATCACCGAGAATAGATTTTTTTGATTTCGATACCATTCTTTTCAATAAAATTCAGTGATTCGCGCATGCGGCCATGGCTGTCGCAGAGGCGATGACACGAAAGCATCGGTACCGCATAGCGCCTCCCATGTAGAACATAAGATTCCATGAACATATATGATCATAAATAAAATCGGTTCAAAAATTTGTCATTTTCATCCCGGGAAGGTTTGATATACTAATTTACAACATCAATACTTCACGGTGATGATCGAATATTACTCAGAAAATTTTTTCCCGAAGTCATTCTCAGGTTTTGAACATTTGAAGAACCGAAGAGGAAAAATCCACATTAAATATCATTTTTCGTCGAAAAGGTCAGTTTTTGGGAACTTGAGACCGACTCCTGGAAAGATTTTTTTTTCAGTTGTATATGTTCAGTATCATGACGTATTGATGTTAGAATAGCTTCGAATCAATATATCACAACTTTCTGGAATAAAAATCAATTGTTTAAAGCGATTTTAGTTATGATCATATATGACCATGGAGTCCTCGGATTCCATGACCATATATGTTCATGGAATCGTATGTTTTACATAGGCTGGTTAAAATTCCAGACGTTTGGCGGTACCAAGCGTACACTAGACAACCTGAGATTCGGTCTTCACAGTGGTCCTCGCAGTGGTCTGGCAAATTTTGCCAGACCTCACATCATACATCATGTCTCGATTTCAATCTGGCAAATTATGCCAGACTTTCATCGATTACACTTCAGGTCTCGATCTTAGTCTCGTAAAATATGCCAGACCTCACGTGATACTCTAGCAATACAGTCTAGGTCTTCATATTTGTCTGGAAAATTATGCCAGACCTTGAGCCATGCACATGGTTGTCCCATCTTCAGTATGGCAAAACTACCAGACGTTGTCCCATACCCCACAATGAAAATTGGAAATTTTCATAAAGTCTCACGGATAGTCTGGCAAAATCTACCGTACAATTTGCGAGACATTTTCTCTCGATCCTGGTCTACATTGAATCTTGATCTGGGTCTGTCTGAATGAGCCAGACTTCCCGTGGGATAATACAAAGTCTCGCATAGTCTCGTGAGCGACCCGAGACCTTTGGGAAGACATATTTTGCCAGACTTTCTGCGAGACGGTTTTGTTCACACGGGCGAGCCCTACCGATGGGCGCAGGGACTCCCGAAGTGAATGAGTTTGATGAACCGTAAATCTGGTTCATTTCTTTCGAGCAATGCACTATAACAGTACTTGAGTTGATGTTACGACACTGAACTTGGTCTAATCAGAGTATTTGGTTTTGGTGTAGCGTTATTTTTTTAAAAATGTTTTTTAATCTGAGACTAAAACCTAAGATTCACGAATCTCTGAACAAAATGACATCTGCACTTCGTGGTGATAAAGATCTCACTCACACGAGACTTCACAATCAGTAGTATATTTCGATATATGGGTGTAAAAACTTTTTCTAGCGTCCGGTCCGGGGGATGGGTTTTCAGACCGAGCCGAGGGCGAGAAATGGACTCATTAAGAAGATGCGAAAGAATATTATATTTCCGTACTGAGCGCGGTAGCCTATTCGGGCACTAGGACAGTTTGTCTGTCGAGCGAAGCGAGACAGACATGTCCTCCAGTGCCCGAAATGGGCTTGCAAGCGAAGTGCGGACATATTTTTCCATTACGAGAACCCTAAAATCCTGGTTAAAAGTGGCATTTTTAGGTTAGAGTAATTGAAAAAAGTTTTACTTCCCCGTATTAAAATTTTTGGTCAACTGTGAGTGAAAAATGACAAAATGTGCAAAAAGTACACTTTTGCGCACAATGTATCGCGAGGATTTTCAATACTCTAACTTAAACATAACGCATTCAAATGCGACTCTTGGGCCTTCGTAGGGAACAAATATATCTGATCCTGGCTTGCAAGTCCATAATGTCGGACAACGCTGGACATGTCTGTCTTAGTGTCCGAAGTAGGCTAACGTGCTCAGGGCGGAAATATACTAATTTCTCGACCATTTTCTCGGTGGCAGGAAAAATTTCATCTCCGAACCGAGGGATGGCCGTAACAAATTCAACATTATCAAATAAGTTATGAATGTAAACAAGAGATATCCATTGCTAAGGCCATTCTAAGGTATAGTTCGCGGTACACCTCGAGAGCTTGTGCGAATTTAGAAAATTTTTATACCTCCGGATTGGTCATCTAAGATATCACTCTCGCACCAATTGATTCGTCGTTATAGGGCTGGGAAGCCTCGGGTCCAGTATTGAGCATATTTTTCGATACATGATTCACAGATGGAATGGTATATTGCACCAACGTTATTCAAAACAACGGATGAAAGGAGCAACGATATTTGCATCTCTTCTCAATATGGCCAAGCCATCGTAAATTCCAGAATACAAATGTCTGTCAATTTCTAGAACTTTCCGAGCACAAGACGGAACTGGCCATCGATATGTAACAGTTGAATTTTTCTTTAGTGTACAGCGCTCATAAATCGGCTGACGCTCATTCCTCTTAAACTTTCAGGTACACTCGCTTCAAAACTTGCACTGTAAAAAATTTTTCCCAAATCTTCAACCAACCGGTTGAATATTCAACCAATGTGGATTATCACAATCTGTCCGTGCACCCTGTTAAAAATATCTTCCAAAACTTGGATCAAAACATCCAAGTGGATTAAATCCTGGATCCAGGTTAGATCAAAAATGTAATGCTATTTGATCCAACTTTGATCAAATGTTGGATTTGGGGACCGAAATTCGTCTGCCGGACTTGCGCACTGCACACGGCCGAAATGTAAGTTAACGCGCATAAGCGTTACCGTGGATGTCGTTTCCAATTTTTTTTTTTTAAAAACTAATGTTCATACAATCTAATGACTCGCTACATCTGTCTCGTTATCAAACAATTCGGATTCCAACTCATCACATAATATCTGCACTTCAAGACGCCGATAAAGAAAGATCGTGCTGTTGAGGTTGTCAACATAACCTCAATAATGATGATTGATCTCATGTATATGCTTCTTGGAGGTGGACGACGAAATTAGCTAAATGAACGATCTCATAACGGGAGTGATAAAGCGACCTAACACACAAACATTTTCCCAAAATCCTTCCCAAACAACACCCACAATGAAGCACATAATGCAATATCTCGTCCCAATACAGCGCAGGATCGCCGCGCGCAAGTGCGAGGCAGACGAATTTTGCCCCTCAAATCCAACATTTGATCAAGTTTGGATCAAAAAGCATTACATTATTTGATCGAATTTGATCACGAACATCCAAGATTTGATCCAATTGGATCTTTTTTTGAAGATTGTTTTTAACAGGGCAGTTGCTGCATATTAGGTTGTCTACGTGTGGGGGGGGTAGAATATGGGTGTATAAGGATGGATGAAAGGGGGGAATGATGGATGATGGATCGATGGATGGATGGTTGATGGTTGGATGAGTGGAGAAGAGGGATGGCGGGTGGATGGATGGATGAATGGGTGATGGTCCATCCATACATCCATCCATCCATCCATCCATCATCCATGCGTCCACACGGGTTGCCGGAAGGGAGAGAGTAACCGATGAAAATGACACCAAAAACTGTCAATCGGATCTTGTTCTATGAGTTGAACAGATCGAAATCCCGTTTTTCCCAAAATCCTAGCTGCTCGTGGGTTCGATCGGCGTGATATTGGATATTTCAATGGGAAATCCTATGTATTTCACATATGAAATTATCTCACAATCAATGTTTCCCTCGATCAACATGATGTATCGACCCGCTCCATTCTTTTTCAACGTATCTTGCCTCATTTTGTAGATGTTGACAAGAGCTCAAAGATGAACTAGATTATGTTTGTAGTCAAAGAGAGCTGAGATTTGCCATGCTCAAGAAGCAGGGAATTCATTCTTTTGAAAAGGCAGGATTCTTCTCCTCAAAAGATCGTGACTTTTCGACCTTCTAACTCCGAAAAATCTCGATATTTTTCGACGTACTTTGGCTTATCATCAAGTTCATCACGAGAACTATGGAACAGGTTAAACTGTGTTGTATTGTCATGGATATGCTCTGTTTCCAAGGGGAAACTTTCTGTTTTTACAAGGGCCGGATCTCATTCTTCGAGAACAAGTTGAGGTTTTTCAAGCTCCTAATTCAGGTGTATCTTGATATTTCATGGCACGACTTAGCCTATTCTGAAGCTCATAACCAGAATACTTTCAAATAATCTCAACTGGGTGGAGAAATATGAAGTTGCATCTGAACTAGAAGCTCGAGGAGCCTCCATTTGTTCTCAAAAACTGAAATCCGGCCCTCGTAAAAACAGAAAATTTCCCCTTGTAAATAGAGCATATTCATGAAAATACAGCACCTTTCAATCTGTTCCATAGTTCTCGTAATGAACTTGTCAATGAGCCAAGGTACGTCGGAAAACATTGAGATCTGTCGGAGTTAGGAGCTCGAGGAGTCCCGATCTTTTGAGAAAAAGAATCCTGCGTTTTCGAAAGAATGAAATCTCTGCTTCTTGAGCATGGCAAACCTCAGCTCTCTTGGACTACAACTAAACATAATCTAGTTCATCTTTGAGCTCTTGTCAACATCTACAAAATAAGTCCGGATACGTTGAAAAAGAATGGAGTAGGTCAATACATCATGTTGATCGAGGGAAACATTGACTGTGAGATAATTCATTTGTGAAATACATAGGATTGCCCATTGACATATCCAATATCACGCCGATCGAACCCACGAGCAGCTAGGATTTTGGGAAAAACGGGATTTCGATCTGTTTAACTCATTGAACAAGATCTCATTGATAGTTTTTGGTGTCATTTTCATCGGTTACTTTCTCCCTTCCGGCAACCCGTGTCCATCATGCATCTATCATCAAATTACCCATCCACCCTTTTTTATCCCTCTTCTCCACTCTTCCAACCATCAACCATCCATCCATCACTCTATTCACTCATCCATCCACCCATCACACACCCATCCGTCAATCCATCTATCCATCCATCCATCCATCCATCCATCCGCCCATCGACCCATCATCTGTCCATCCATCCATCCATCCATTGCGGGATATAATGACTTGGATGAAAATTCAACTAATTTTTTACAGTGTGCTTTTTAATCGAATCCCACAAAGATAACGCATTTTTGTGTATATATTGCATGTAAAAACATAAAACGCAAGTCAAATCGATGCATATATGAGGCATTTCTCACGAGCTCATGCCAGAAAGCACCATTATCAATTCTGACACCCGCATCGAGAAGAAATCGGATACGATATATATCGATCAAACTCACTCTACTGCATCAGCTCACATAGGTATATGCATGCCGTTTCGCCGGTCCATAATGATAATATGCTGTAACAACATTGGCCCGTGTATTACACATGTAATGGGTATATCTGAGCAAGTTATATAGTCGGAGGCTGCATTGAGCGCGCGATGACTCGGCCGATTGCATTAAGGTGAAGGTCGAGCCGCGAGAGAGCTCATCGCGATCAAGTGCGCCCGACTCAGTAAGTACTTATATATATATATATATATATATTATATCCAGTATATGCAGGTACGGAGAGACTGAATGAGAGTGCACGTTGTTATCTACAGAGATACTCCACGGATTTGGCCCGATTCGAGGGAGCGGCCTCTAGAGTATTATAGAACGAATGTCCGCGATTTAGAAAAATCTACTCCTAATCTAATTGTCTCTCTTGTTTGTGTGGCTAGTACAAAAATCTCAATGGTATCCGGGCGTATTCAGAGCTGTAGACTTTTTTTTGCTATGCAGGCAGATTGATTTAGTTTAAATTTATTGCGATATAATTGGCAGTGGTCCAATTATATTCTTACCATTCATTTTCTCATATAAATACATGCATTACAATGCACGGATTTTATTGCGGTTATGTTGGTTTTACCCCCAAAAGAATACACGCAGCTGCGAATAATCTCACTTTTTACGACTAAATACTTTGTTGGCGCGCCTAGGACCCCGGCTATTCTCTAATGAATTGCTAATTTTATTGGAATACCGATTCTAGCGCGCGCATTTTTATCCGCTCCAGTAGAGTTTCCATATATTTTACTCGAGTTTCGCGGAAGATAATCGGCGTGCGTACGACCAGTGGCAGCCAACGAATATTCATGACGGTAATGAATTTCCTTACTCTATAGTTAAGGATTCTGGCTTTAGGAGCAAGCGACTGCACCCGTTACAATACAATTCAACGCTCGCGACGGTTAAATTTTTTCCTTTTTTGTGGTTTACTGGATAGGAATCTTACCAACTCTTTCATATGGGATCCTCGATGGGATGAGATACCCCGCTGAAAAGCTGAACCTCGTTCGCAACTTGATGCAAAGACTGCAAAATTCATGTGTGAGATATATTTTTGAAGTGACGAGGAAGCACCGACCCACGAGTCAGGGTGATGATAGAGAATTCATGATTCCCAGAGTCCAACTCAAGTCATCTGAGCACTCATTTCAACACCTGTGTGTGCCAGACTCTGGAACTCTCTCCCTCTTATTCTTGCACGCCGTTTGCCGTCACTATCGTCATTCAAGTTCTCATTAATATTCCATCTGCTCAAGCTTGATTCCCAAGATTTCCCAATCATCCCACTAATAATGAATCCCCAGTAACCCTCCTTTTCAAGAAATTTTATGAATTATCTAACTTATATTCCCAATTCATTTGTATTATTGTGATTTTTGTGCATTATTATGTATTACTGTGATACAGCGTATCACTGGAAAATGTGTACATGACGTATCATATCTGTGATGAAATGTAAGTACTGAATATGGCCTTAACAAAATTCTCTATTGAATGATTTCAAGAGTTAACCGTCATGTATATCAGTGATTCCATCGAAAGTGGGATTTTCCGTGTTCCAAGTTCTCCCAAGTTTCTGAGGGATTGAATATGCATTATAACAATTTTCTGAGGTGTATTCTATTGGTGCGCAACTATGTTAATAGTTTTAGAGACGATCCTAATGTTCCTGTATTTTGTAGTGCCTGATAAAGGGTCCAAATGTCCATTCCGTCCCCTGTACTAAACTGAACTTGGACTTTTGAATTCATCACGACGCATATGCGGAGTCAAAAATCCCTATATGTAGCTATGCACTCCAATTTGTAATACTTCAAATGACATAATCCACCACTTTGCGAATCCAAATTAAGCCCTCAGCTCGCGCACGGTCATCCGACACTTTGAAGACGGATTTGCACCGAAACTGCTCGCACAACACTACCTAATTAGGTCAGCAAAGTCCCCGATCGTCTATTGAACCTTTCTAACCGATAAGGTTGATTTTTAGAAACCCAAATACACCTCATCCATGTGCAACAGTAGCCGAAAACTCGAATCTGTAGCCGGGCGCACCACATGAACGTGTTTTCCAAGTGGCGTACAAAATTTTCTGTCCTTTCCGTCCCCATGTTGTGCTCCTCGCTAAAGCGTTGTATCCGAGGTTGTATCGCTTTGTCGAACACATTTCCATGAAGTATTTGGTCGGATTAGATAAGATCTATGCGGAAAAGAGTCTACGATTGGTTGCCGAGCCGTGGGAATATAATTAATGCGAAATGTCCATTCCGTCACTGTCCTTTCCGTTCCCCTCTGCGACCCCTTAAACTCGACATATCTTTGTCAGGCTTCAATTTTGAGCTACGCAGCTCTAGGTACTTCCTTTTTGTGCCAAAAGAAGTGGAAACCAACTGCAACGACCCACTGAAACTCGTCTGGGGCTAAAATAATTTTTTGGCCCAAATCACGCTCGGTGACGATTTTGGCCGCAAAAAATTCCACTTTCGGCGGAATCACTCATGTACAAAAATAGGGAGACAATGACTGGCTCCCTCAGCTTCATTCACTTGAAATTGTATTTGTACTTTTGATATTTTGCCACTGTGCAAATAAAGGCTATCTATCTATCTATCTGATACTTCCCTTCAATACAAGATTAGGCCTTATAATGAAGTTTGTGAAAGGATTGGACCGAAATGGTAGTAGTTCTTTGTGTTTGAAGATACATTTCAGGGACTCAGTGACGCTAAGGTCGAAACAGGCGTCTTCGTTGATCCAGATTTTTGCAAATCGTTGAAAGATGGTGATTTCGATGCTAGTCTGAATACGAAAGAGCTCGCAGTATAACAACCCTTCAAGAGCGTGGTTCAAGGGTTGCTTGATAGCATCACGAGGGTGGAAACTATGAATGGTTGGTGCAAAATAACCTCAAATTTTATAATGAATTGGGATGCCGTGAGTCGCTGAAAATCCACTCCCTAAATTCGTACTTAGATTTTTTCCAAAAATAGGCGATGTCAGCGACGAACAAGGAAAGAGATTCCATGAAGATATTCGAAACATGGAACAGAGAGTTGAAGGACACTGTGGTGCTGCTATGATGAGCGACTACTGTTGGTCACTGATGGCAAAGAAAGACTCAACTTCACGCAGAAGGAAACGATTGCACATGCAATGAATGATTTCTTGTACTAAATTTTGATTCATAAGACAATTTCTATCAATTCAAAAATTTCTTTTCTCATCTACTCTCTCATATATCCAAACTGATCTAGACCATCAAATGTATTCATTACAAAATTTTTGTGGGAAAAATTAATCGTCAAATCAGATACTCAAGATCCATAACCACGAGGAAGCTCCAAAGCTCATTTTATGTTTAATTTTATTTCATTCCCGGATCGAGAACCAAATTCACTCTGCTCTGCAACATTTGGACAGTTTTTTTTCTTTATCAGTATTCCTCATCAACAGAGAATAGAAGAGGATTCTTGATTCTTGAACTTTCCAGTAAAATAGCTAATATTTTTCACGTTCATAGTGAACTATTTGACCTGACCTTCAGATGGTTGAAAGTTATAAGAAATCCCTCTAATGTCAATTTCTCCAAAATTTTTCGGGAACGGAAGAATTCTTCTAGATATAAGCCCATCATGAAGATTGGATTATGAGTTTATTTTTTACCATGATGACTAAAGCTCGATTCCAATAATGGAGGAGCGGAAACATTGTTATTTTGGTTTCTGTCATACGAGGCAAGATTATGCTGATGAGCATCGATTAACGTAACCTCATGCAAATTTGGTCGCAGGTGCACGTCCAAATTCAACCGTCCAATAATATTGATGCACCTTCACTCTGTTCTACATACAGGGCCAAAACGCATTTAATTTTCTCACTTTATCCAGCAAAGGACGACCTCTTTCTCTTTTCGCCACTTCACAAACCCATTCATTACCAAACTCATCCGGGTAGCAGAATGCCACCAAAGAACTCGGGCAATAAGAATCATCGCGCACCTCTCATTCGACCAAAGGATAACTTTCACTTTACTTTTTCGCTCATTGCGGTGCTCTATAACGCCTCAATTTTTGCAATTGCGTGATGCGATGAGAGCAGGAGAGGAGTGATCTTCCACTTGTGCACGTCAACCATAGTTTGGGGGGAAAGAAATGAACGAATAGTCCGCGCGAGTGCCAAGGCGAAGATAATCACCCGGTATCTCAGCTGCTATGTGTATTTTATATGCTATTGCAAAATCCGAGCCACTCCACCCGCTCGCTACTTTTTTTTATCTTTCTCTTTTACTGCATTGCTCTTGGCTCTTGCTGCTGTAGTGTTATTCTCTTGGCATTCGTTTTTTCATTTTTTTTTTAAACTTGGACTCGAATGTTCGCAAGTGTCCGAAGCTCCGAGAGTGTTGGGGGAGTTTTCGGCGTACAATCGCGAAAATGGGATAATTTGCTTTTGTTAACGCTGAGTTTATGACTGGCATCGCATAAAATTCTCTCAAATATTCTTGTTACTTGCGTGTGAATGGGGCATATTCTACAACACGCATTTCGAGTGTTGCTCTTTCGCACATTTTTTGCGTGGCGTTTGGTTACTCAGAAATACGTTCAGAATAATTTGCAAGGGATTTTACTAACGAAGTTGAGGTAATAGATGATTGAACGCTGTTAGATGTTTCACATAGGTAAATATATCCACCGATAGACTTACTGGGTTTTATCAGCGGTTCTATACCATGATTCAATTGATTTTCGACGGTTATGATCAGGGTCAACCTCATTCCATCGCTTGGTGATTATTCTTTTTCGTGATCCCTAAATTAATACCTGGATTCCCGTTTTATCTTCAAATTTTTCAACCGCCTTGGTAGAAATGTGACCAATTTTTTGGCCACTTATGCAACATATAGATGTAGTGGCAATGCAATTAGGTTAGACTTGGCCAGTTTTTGGTCAAAAAATGCTCACAATTTCTACCAGGCGACGAAGAAGCTCTATGATGCCCAATACGGTGGAGATCTAGTGGAAAATTGACGTGAGGCTGAATCATCAGCTGACAAATGAATGAAAGGTAGAAAAGATGATGCAATACCTTTGCAAAATCCTATGAGCCAATGTATGATTCCTGGCTTCTACAGCTCTTGAGAAGATCAGGAGAACTTCAAGCAGATTTTATGGGTGGTTAAAACTCGGAATCGTTTGGAGCAATCCAAAGTTATGAGCAAATTACGGTGCACAGTCTCGATTTTGGATTCCTCAGGGAAGCACGACCATTGGCCTATTTCAAACAACGAGACCAAAAATCAACAGAACCATGATATTATAAGACCACAAAATGAAAATACTGGCGTGGAAAATTCGAAGAAACGCTTGTAAAAATGTTGATGAATCGATGTGGACGTCCCCAACATACTCGTTGCAAGAGGTTTGCGGTAATGCTCAAAATTTGGTGATACTTGCTGTTTAATAAAGAAGAATCTAGCTATGAGAATGGAGCGAAATATTACTTGGCCATCGCGTGTAAGTCGAGCATCGGTGCATCACTTTTTTACGCGCGGAGAAGGCGATAATTGATGAAACCTTGCAAATCGTGCAAGAATTTCGTCAGTGTTGAATCGGTGCGATGTAATCCAGCCGTATATAAACAGTAGCCATGCCCATTGAATTGAGTGAGTACGAGATTGATGAATAGCCGAGCAAAAAAATCTGTTAACTTAACGGAGCGCGGCGGCAATGCTTTCATTACTCCATCAAATTATAAAACCCGGCAGTCATTTTTATATATCACTTCACTTATATTCATGTGATTATTATTAACTTCCATCACGCATCCTGCCACATTAAAAGATATAAGTACGAGTCGTTATAGCAAAACGATTTAATCTCGAAACACGGATATATCTTCCGTTTCGGTTAAAAAGGAATAAAAAAACTGATTACAGAAATTTACACCACCATATTCAACACTAAATATGCGTGATAATCTAGTAAATTTCCAATACATTGCATCATATAACGAGTAATATATTGAAATGATATATTATATGTAATGAGTTTGATAGGGAACTACACGATTGATAAACCGCAATATATATTGGAAAAAGTGAAAGCTGCCACTCGCGGTCAAAGGGAATATCGTAAGGTACGATGTAGAGATATTAGTGGAAGGAGCAGAGGTGGTAAGCGACACGACCAGAGACAAGATGTGACGATATTACGAATTCGCGTGTGGCTTAAAAAGAGGAAAAAAAATTTCAGGCGTGGACTGATTAGCGCACTTCTATGTATACACCCATATAGCAAACAGTGTATTTGTGCCTACAGGCCACAAATCATAACCGCGTTTGCGACGACTTTTTTCACCTTCCTCTGTACCTCATATTTTCCTATAATACACCGGACCATCGAATATTTGTATTAGGTAAACGGACGTCCCTAATTAAAGCATTACACTGAGAGGTACTTACAGGAAATCATATTACATGCAAGAACTCGATGATTTGATGTCCGGTTGAGATGCATGCATTTATGTATGTGGGGGATTGGTCAGCCAAAAGAGAGTGTGTATGATGTGTATATAGAGCATATATCGGAGAGGTGCATTGACAGGGCGGAGATTTATAAGCGGTCCGCGCGCGAATTTCGTAACGCGTTTTATGCACGCGAGCCCTGCACGTGTCAACGCACTTGTCTGTCTCTATCTATACTACTCGGTGACTGTACTCACGTATATTTTGCCCACCGGCGACGATGACTTATCCTGCAATGACCTGCTCCCCCCCTTTTCTATATAATCCTGATTTTGAAATTTTTGACGGCTCATGAGTATGTTGTGAACGCGAGTGACCTGGGTCTCTGGGTGTCTCACCCAGCTCACTCTATACTAATCGGGCTATTTTCAGAGCTATTCCACTCAAGACCGTCCAATGAAGGAAAGTCAGAAAATTAGATTCCCTCCGGGTTGAAGTGTATGATTCTAGAGCTAAAATCAGATGACACGTTTTTTTTTGCTCTGCCCAGATCGACTATGCTTTGGAGCCAACGAATCTTCAGTTTCGAGGCGAAAATTGAAATTGGCACTCTGAAATTCGTAAAAGCTCCACAACTTTGCCCCCAATGGGTCTTTTGATATGAGGATTGATGGGGAATATCAAACACAACGTATTCCATCAGAATAGATTCCTATGGTGCTCAAAACTCCGCATAGAGTCCCAAAAAGCGATAATTTGATGAAAAATGAAAATATGCAATTACTAAAAAAAATAAATTTGTATCCCTTTGAATTTTTTTTGGGAGTACTTTGAACGATGCCAAGCATGATGTATTTGCTTCGGTAGGTGCTAAAAATTCGTGGGAGGCGCTAAAAAAGATTTTCTGGAAAACAATTTCGAATGCCAAATTATTGTTGAATTTCAGTAACAAGTCTTGTCTGGAAAGGTCTATTTCGTCTTCCAAGATTATCGTAATCCCATGGAAGTGTTCCAAGATGATCAATTTTTGGGATTTATCGCTAAACTTTTTTTTTAGTGATTCCAGCTCAATTTAGCGATAGATTCCGAGATTGATCATCTTGGAACACTTCCATGGGATTACGATAATCTTGGAAGACGAAATAGACCTTTCCAAACGAGACTTGTTACCGAATTTCAGCAATAATTTGGCATTTGAAATTTTTTTTCAGAAAATATTTTTTCGATCGACTGTGCGTAAAGCACTGCTTTACGCACGGTAGTTTATGTTCACTTTACGCCCAGTCGATCGAAATAGTATATTTCCGTACTGAGCGCGGTAGCCCATTTTGGGCACTAGGACAGTTTGTCTGTCGAGCGAAGCGAGACAGACATGTCCTCCAGTGCCCAAAATGGGCTTGCAAGCGAAGTGCGGATATATTTTTTCATTACGAGAACCCTAAAATCCTATTTAAACGCGGCATTTTTAGGTTAGAGTAATGAAAAACGTATTTCGATACTCGGGCGTGAAGTTTTTTTGCTTTACTCGTGCTAATTTCGACCCTCGCCAGGCCTCGGGCCGAAAACAATCACTCGAAAGGCAAAACCAAACTTCCCACCCTCGAATCGAAAAATACTATTTAGCGCCTCCCACGAAATTTCAGCATCTACCGGAGCAAATACATCATGTTTGGCATCGTTCAAAGTACTCTCAAAAATAATTCAAAAGGATACAAATTTATTTTTTTGAGTAATTGCATTTTTTCATTTTCCATCAAATCATCGCTTTTTGGGACTCTATGCGGAATTTTGAGCACCATAGGAATCTATTATGATAAAATACTTCGTGTTTGATATTCCCCATCAAGCCTCATCTCAAAAGACCCTTTGGAAGCAAAGTTGTGGAGCTTTTACCTATTTCAGAATACCAATCTCAATTTTCGGCTCCAAACTGGAAATTCGCATTCTTCCGATGCAACGTCAATTTGAGCGAAACAGAAAACACGTGTCTCCTCATGTTAGCTCTAGAATCGTATACTCCATCGCGGAGGGAATCTAATTTTTCGACTTCCCTCTATCAACATTCGTTGACATATCGTAATTGGTGGAGAGGATTCGTAGTTGATTCGACGAACAATTATACAGCGTCCATATTTCGGTGAAGATGAGAAATAAAGTGATTTGTATGAATAAATCTATACAAGATTCATCAAGTACCACGATGCCGAAAATCTCGAGTAGGATTCATATTTGAGAGAAAAAAATCAGGATAGTCTCTGCTCGTGATTTGGGATCAGTGTCTGAAAAATCTTTAGGAGAGAAATAAAATAAGTTTGATTTTTCTGTGAGCCAAAAATTTTCAGGGATTCGGGGAGCCGCAAATTCGGAGAGGCTGAATTTTAGGATGGCAAATGACGATAAATCGTCAAAGTTTAGGAATCGAGAATGTTGAGTGGTAGAAAGTAGGGTTTGAGTCACCAAAATTTGGGGAGACGAAAATTACGGATGGCCAGAAAGGCAAAGATCCCGGAGTTCTGTTTCGAAATTCGCCTCTTTAAATTTTTATCTCTGAACTTTTCCGATTCAAAATTTTGATAGTTCGTAATTTTGGTCTCTCGTGTCATTCCAAATTTTAAATGCTTGATTCCCCATTTCTCAGCTCAGCACATGTCTGATTTACGGCTACTTGTCCTTCCATGATCATGCATCTCAAATTTCGCCTCCTCCGAATTTTTGAGTATTTAGAATTCAGTTTTCCCAGTTATTCACTTCAAGATGAAATTCACAAGTCCTCTTCAGACACGTCTTCAGAATCTGGTTAGCAACTTTCCCTGTGAAGATGATTGGCATCCTAGTTGGGATCATTACTTTTCACTTTGACGGATATTGATTCTCAAATATACACTAATAGGAAGCATGGAATAATATCTGTTCAATTCAGTCGTGGATCAAACTGACAGAAGAAATGGCATATTGCACACTCTTGGACGTGTTTCATTATAAATATTCATTCACAATCTTGTGTCACCTCGAAGTTGAAGAGTTCGGAATAAACATGAAAATTGGCCGTCCTGGGTTGAAATATAGTGAAAAACGTCAATTCTGCCCATCTTTATGGGCCTACCTCTACCCAAACATTGGCAATGGTAAAGCCTCTACATCTGTGTCTTGAAACACGAAACTCGTTCTTGGATAATTCGTATTCTAGGTTATTCTAGCAATCTGAAAAAGTTTTGGAGAAATTAATGATTCAATGGGATTCTGTGGTCAATCCATGTGAATTTGGCAGATAGTAGCCGTGCAGAAGGTGGAAAAAGCCCATACGGATTTACGTGAAATCGAGAATCTGAAAAAGCGAGAGATGCCTCACAAAAAGTTGTAAACGGAAGCTCGGGGGACGCTGCGATTGTGTTTCGATTGTGCGTGCACGTACGATCGACAATACCGATCTCAATCTCAATCTCGATCGTTATGTTATCGAATTGCCTTTGCACAGTACGTATAGGAATTTATTCGCGTCAATCTCAAAACCCAGGTAACTGAAGTCTGCAAAGGATCGCGTGCGGATCTTGACTTTATACAGTGCTCGGGTGGCACAGTGTGCGTCAGGTGAATGTCAAACTGCAGTACTGTATTATGAGCAGTAGCCAGAGCATATTATTGATTTTTCAAATTCGTCACACTCATGATATTTTCATGAGTGCCATTTTGCAACAGGTGCCACAATATTATACTGTCCGTCGATATACATTGCTCATGAAGTGACCACCACATTATAGTATAGAAGTAACCACTGTGTGTATTTATGCTCATGCAGGATAATACGCGAAAAGAAACACATCAGAATTGGACTACTTATGGACAAGGGTATAAAAAGCTTGGGCATGCGCGACGGCCGTTTATGAATTATTAAATGTATTATAGGTGTTGAGTTCATTGTAAATCCGGTTTATATGCCGATTGCTACTGCTCTTGATCATTTTACAAGTCTTTGTTGTTATTCGAGAGGACTGCAAAATAGATAATGGTTATTCGATATTATCACTCTATCCCTCACTCTTTTTCAACCCTTTTAATATCACACGCGATGTCTGTGTTTTGTTGTTATCGCCAATCTTCGCGATTTATGCCATACACATATACTTTCGTAATTGCAATTGCGCGGGAGGGGGGCACTGCAGCAGATTCATTATCAAACATCATGCTAATAACGGTGAAAGGATCCTTGGGCTCTGATAAGCACTTGAACAAATTTTACTTATTGAGCATAGCTAATTACAAATGTAACTGGGTCGATTCTGCTTTATGGGTTTTTTACTCCGTTACTTTATTGTTGGTGACCATGAATCTGAAGGATTGTCTAAAAAAGCCTTGCGTAATCAATGGGCCGACCCTAAGGCCGTGTAATCGGATCTGTATTTGTTTTGATGTTGGGTCTCGATTCTCGATTCGGCTCATATGAATATGAGGTGACCCACAAACTCCTAAGGGAACTGAGCAACTGTACAGAAAACTCAGATTCAGTGTATGAGAGGTTAGTGCAAGAAATTTTTCTGGATTCTCTTCAAATCTTCTGTGGGCCCTAAAATATGCCAAGTTAGGCCCATCTTTAGCCCATTCACTAAAAATCATAACTTCAAACCCTGGCTCAGTTCAACATTTCTGTTGATTTTCCTTTTTGAAAGCACGCTCTCTTCAAAGAAAAAATGTGAAAAGTCAACATATTCTCATCTAAGGGGATATAACCAAACAAGATTGTTTGAAATTGTTCCCGAGACCCTTCTGGGAACGGTTATGGCCAAAATTTTTGATGAATCGTATATTTGTATGGAATGCTGTAAATTTGATAAATCCGTGTTAGAAAATAGTGAAAATTTTCTGGCCGATATCTGACCAAGTCACACTGCATCTGGCCAATAAGTGACCAAGTCACACTGCTACTGGACATGAGGGGCCAGAAAAAATGATCAATTTCTTCTTGCGATTAAAGATTATGTTTTCACCAAGGCAAGGATCCATACAGATCTTGACAGGGAAATCGATCCACCAGGCCGATATTCGCTTATTGGTCATACTAACAAGGACACGTGAATTTCCTGCTTTTTGAATTTTGACAATTTTTGAATTTTTTTTCTCTAAAAAATCTTTCTGGTGATCCAATTTTCTACTCCATTGCTGAATGGAATGAGCTGAATTTTATAGAAATCCGTAGAGATATCAGAAAATACGAAAAAACTCTGGAAATTGATGAATACATAATGATTAAAACTCTCAACTCAAACCATTTAGAATATCATTATTCAATCTGCAAGACAAGATGCAAATTTATCTCCGAACAAGCAATAATTGCTCTCGAACCCCTGTTTTTTTTCTCGTTTCTTTCCCCCAATGAAAGAAATAGAAAATGTAGGCTCGTTAAGAAACTGGTTACTTGCGGTGTTGGTCCCTGGGGTCCGCTTGATGCGCACGCAAGGCAAAGGACGCCTGCTTGTAATGGCCATTATTTACTTTGCGTTCGCGTTGACGTTCACTCGATCAGACAGATTTTCGCGGTCTACCGGTTACGAAAGCTTCTCAAATTATTTAATCGATGTGCAAGAGATACGAAAAGAAAAAAAATAATCACTCGTACAATGAAGCGAAAATAATGAATTTGAGCGTATAGCCCTGGGCACAGTTTCACACCCATTAATTAACTTCATACATTTTGAATTGGTACAGTACGAGATTTTATGTGTCCCAGTAGGCCTTCCTGTGGAACCCATATTGTGATTTTATGACAGAGTAAAAACATTAGGTATGAAAGGAATGGCGGGATCTTATGTCAAGGGCAATTTAATGATCTGTTTTTGTACGTGCTTGGTTAATTGATGACTGAACGGTCACAATTGAGAATTTTGATGGGAATCGATCGTGATTCATATTACGATTTTGAGGACAAGGGGAAGACTGATAATCTATAGTGCCAGTGACATTTTTTGTCCCTTCCCCAAAAGCACTTGGCTGTTTTAAATATCTTGAGATGATCCCCAGACGATGACACAATCCCAAAAGGGCTCCAACAGGATTTTGAATCGGGTTCTACTCAAGTTCCAAGAACGGCCCCGAAACACTCCGTAGAAGTGGCAAAATCTGTCATCCATTGGAACTCCAACAGAGAAATCATGAGAGATATATGAAAGATTTTGGAACCCCGATAGATCAGTAGAATTTTCGAGAGCCGTATGTCTTTTTGAAATGAAATTTTCTATTCAAGAGTGATTGTATTAGTTAGATTGGATCAAAAAATTTTGGCGGAGTAATTTAAGCAATTGCAAGAACGGAGAAGAATATCTTTCAGATGGAACTCAATAATGACTGGAAACATTTGCCACTCCTCAATTTTGGAAATCTGTGTTCTATTTTGAGGATGATTTCAGCGGAATTCGAGATCATGAATTTCGTAAAATTGGACATATTTCATCCTGATTCCGTTATTTTTTATGGCATTGAATATTATTTTGATTATTTGAGGCATTGAAACTCGGTAAGTGTATTCCCTTTCAGGATGATAACTCAGAGCGTTGGTCACCTATGTACAATTTCTCAGGTTTAATTACCAAGAAGATGAATAGCCGATTGACGTAGATCTGAGTACAATGACCCGAAGGTTCTGAATTTGAGATCACTGGTGTCCAATTTTTTTTCTCTCAAAATGTTCTGTTAGTTTTTCGTACTCTATAAAAATATGATTTTATCCTGAGAAATTTCTGAGAATAGGTATTTTTGTAAAAAAAAAAAAAAAAAAAAAAAAAAATCAACGGAATATTCCCAGAGCACTAAAAGTGCAAGTTGAGTGAAGTTTTTATGAGGCTCCTACGGAGGCAGAAATAACTCATTCAGTTGGGACTTACTGAGAGCTTGTTCAGAGCTCCTTTAGAACTGTTGAACATTTTCCGTCCAGCCTACGGGTGTCAAATTTTGCTATTTCGATAGGGCTCGTTTTCATCATTTGGGAGCCCAAAGGAGCTCTAATGGATCTTTTCCAGAATCGTGTCGTTGTCTGGGCGATCCATATACTCAACGTTTCATTTTCTGGCCTTATTCTCTATGCTAAAAATCGATTGTGGCTGAATTGGTGTGATTGTAGAAAAACTGTGCAATAGTATTAAAATTATGTAACACTAGCAGAGATCATGGGTGGGATCGTCTGCAGAAAGTCTTCCAAACAATAATGTTTAAACATTTCATATGAAATATGATTGGACATCTACGGTGGATCATACGAGCACTTTTTCAATCTGATTCGAGGAAAGCCCATAAATTCATCCATACTCCTGTACAACCACATCTGTAATCACAACAGATTAATCTATAGACTAGATAGAAGAAAATTTTGACAAATTCTCCGAAGCTGACCCTGCCCAAACATTCATTTTAACACGGCTCTACTCATTCGTTCCAACCATCAATTACACTCGTCTATTACACTCAAATTTTTCAATCAGGAAAGTGCACAGAGAGGTCATTATCATTACCCATATTTGCAAGCAGAGCCTCGTTAGTTGTTCAATCGTTGCCGTCATCGAAATTCACATCATTATATCTCAATGTAGTGTCAATGTAAAATCGAACGCGCAGAAATAGCGATGTTTTGATCAAATTGAGGCAGACCAGAGAGAGATGTATGTATAAATATATACCTATAATATGTCCTCTGATACGATATGAATATGAAAGTTCCGGGATATATAATTATGCCCAGTGACATATATGAATTTATTACTGTGTATTATATGTATTTTAGAAAACGATCGTGTATCTGCAGGTCTGATAGATAATATGGGACAGTAAATACATCTCGTTAAATCTTCAATTAGCATAACGAGCCGATATATATCGCGTTTGCCACCCGCCAACAACACGATTGACTCAGCGATACATTCTATTCAATCGCAAATCACGAAAAGCCCAATTGAGGAGTTTCAATTTGAGATACCTTCTCTTGAGCACCTGTCTTTTTTTATTTCATGTATACCTTTTTCTTTGCTTCGGAGATCTCACGATGAGGCAACAGCGTGGAACAATTATAATTGCCATAGCTCGGAGAAGGGACCGGCCATTCGTCATTCGTATACGGATAATTAAACGTCATAACTTGATTGAATTATTTCAGTTGTCGCGTCTGGAGAACGAATTTAAAAATACATATTTCGATCAGTTTGTTTAGAGGAAGGGTTAGATTTGCAAGTGCACAGTTTTGATCAGAATTTTGAAGAAATAATGTGATTCTCTTATTTGATGTAATCGTATGAATTTTCGGAAAATTGTCAGTTTGGTTCTTCAATCTGGCTGGACATATCTCGTTAGATTTTGTTTTATAAATTTTTCAAAGGAAAATAATGTCGGTGAGCTGAAACCAAAATCAGAGTCTGTTTTGTCAATTGTCGATCTTTCTCTCCATTATTTGGGCAATTTATTGCTCGGAACGATTACTCTGGTTTCAGGCAATAAAAGGTCTGAATAATGAAATATTGGTGTTATTTCAAAATTGAAAAGCCACCCGACGTTCCTTCCATCTCTGCGCACGTGTATCCCAAATAAAGCTTTGGGCACAAACGGATGCATCGATGGCAAAATTGTTGTCCATATAAAAGAGGCGCATTACGAAAATTGTTTTTGGCAGAAAGTATAGCTTGATACGCTCGCATATTGATGCGGAAATTTTGAATCTACATTGTGGATGATTTGACTTGTAAAGGGTTAATTTGGGTCCGACTACTCATTGCTATGAAAAAGTTTTTGATCTTGATCTAAGTGATCTGAGTGCGCTGATCCCTTGCATGGATAGAAAGACATTGCCCACGAGTGGAAAAGCTATATTTTGCAAATCTTACAATGTCCAAAAGTGTCAATCTTTATTTTTCATGGTGTATCTTTCACGTCCTCGCAGGGCTTTTTTTAATCAACCCGTTTACCTTTTTGTCCCTTCCAAGGGACATTATCGATTTCCAATAATTTCTTCAAAATCTCTGTCATTACAAGGAACAAAATGAAACATCAACGAGGTCTCAATATGGAATCATGCGAGAGAAACAAATAAAAAACAGAAAAATGTCATTTCCTATTTAGCAGGGTCAATTTTCTAGTGAACGGGTTAAAAAAGAAGAACCTGCTGTCTTCATCGGTTACACAGAGTAGTATAATACGTAAATAGATTTCTGTCAAACTCGGCCCGTCTAATTTGCCATCATAGTTGCAATAATCGATGTTGCTATTCATAACTCACCGCACACTCAATCCATCTCCATTACGCCCAATAGAATTTGTCTATCTGAAGCAATCAGTGTAACCAGTATAAACGGAACATTTTGAATGGTTCGGGGAATAAACACAAATTGACGAAATACATATAAACGATTTGCGACAGAGTCGCGGCTTTACATCTCGGAAAATTCATGTACACATATGCGCAGTTATGGGATTGATAGCCATTCACGACCATAGAGATACACGCTCGATCGCTCAAGCGGTGCAACAGTTCTCCATATGATAATATTATGCGCCCGCCGAGAGACAGATCGCCCGAGTCGAGAGAAAATTCCATAAATCTGTTCTGATCTGTGAGAGAGAGCTCAATATATATCGCGTAACTATCGGTGAAAATGTGACGGTCGAGGGGGTCCTGCCATATCGTCCTTTCTATAGAATCATAGTCGTCCCAAAGGGTTATCTATATATATTTTAGCTCCTCGGGATATAGTGCTGGCGGTCGTACTATCTAAATGTGTACGCTCGAGAGAACCGATAATTGCGCTCTAATTGCTCCGCGAGAGAGTCGATTTTTAAGGTTGCGTAAGCGAGCATCTTATAGTTCAACGTCAGTTGCTGACATCAATTCAGTGAGGGCGGACTATATGTCTTTCTTCACTCTTTTAGCCATAAGCACGCGGAACTTTAAAGCATTTTTGTACACCCGGTCGGCCTCGATCCACATCAAAGATATCTATATCGGTTTTAAAACCGTTTTTATGGAACATCAGCTGCTGCGTATGTCGAGATATAAAATTTACACGTGCTCATAGTGATGCGCGACTTGCATGGGTGAAGAAAAACTTGCGATAGTTTAGAAAATCAGAGCCGCTCCCTTTGATCAGCAAACTTTTTCTTCTTCTAAATTCTAAGCGTGCAGAAAATTGGGTGGCGCCGTGGAGTCACTTGAAATTCGATGGGGATTCGACATTTTTTTTTTTTTCTTCGCAACGATGGTCCAGTAGGAGATTTCACAATAAGACGAGTTACATAGGATAGATAGACATCTGTATGGACACGTGAGACGCTTATCGATCGTGTGCGTATATTTATGAAGTAGATCGAGAGATTTGGAGCGCCGCGCGCCGTGCTGTGCAGCGAGTACTTTAGATGTGTTCGGAATGTCCAATTGACTCGTACAACAACGTATGCGAGCTTTTTTTTCTTCTTTTTCTCAGAGCCTTTTGAGGAAGAGGTGAGTATTCTGAGACTAAAGAGTGCCGTTGAGCCTTGAGGTGCGAATGATCGATAAAGTTGCTGTTGTGTGTGTGTGTGAATCGTCGCTCGGTTGTAGGATCACATCTGTGTCGAGGAGAATGACACTGTATTCAGAGATAGATACTACTGTACTGATCCAATTAAGCTTATACTATACACTCATAGCATGGAAATTTTAAATGCTCCGATTGTGCCCTGATTGAGCCATATGTAGAGATTGTTATCTGCCAAAATTGGATGTTGCAGAGATTCCGGAGGTGCTGATTCAATTCTGTGCGTGACTGATAGATGTTGGCGGAATCTCAAATCGACAATGTCTTCGCTACCAAACAGCTCATTTCATTGATGCATCTGGCTGATGTGTATTCTTGGAGTTTAGATGAAAAATGTCCGTTACTGACACTATGGATTCATTGGCCAGCCTCCAGTAAACGGCTGTCAGGTTTTCATAAAGTTTCCTGGTTATTAGATTTAGAATATTGGATACCTTTCAAAGAGTGTATGTGTACTCGCCTCCATTGAGCCATTACCTCAACAACTCTGGTCTACCTCATTATTTTCCAGCATTATGTTGGCTCATTTTGAAGCTTGTTTTGAGACCCTCAAAATTAATGGAATTCCGTCTAATTCTGATCAACTGAAGTCAAGCTGCCTCATTTTGCTAATGGAAGCAGTGTAAGTCGTCGATGAAGTGCAAACAATTTTGAGCTTTTTGCCGTGTTCAAACCACCGTTTTCAATCTATTTAGACACGATGAACACGTTCTAGACCAATTTCACGTAAGATCAGACAGTCGAAAGTTGCTCAAGTCTCAAATCTCTTCCATGATGGAATATATGTTTCTAAGGACAAATTGACGAGACACGTATCTTTGCGTTTTGCCCTATCGTGCTCTAACTCGAAGTTATCGATTTTTTTCATTCAATGGGCATTTCGTGGAATTGGCAACTTCTGATCGATATAGAGGTATTTCTTGTGTGTAATGGCCTTTGTGGAGATAGGACTATTTCAGAAGGGTTAAGTATGTTATATTGCACCAGAAAATCTTGGTACAGAAACACAATGAGTGAACAGGATCCACGAAAATCGGTTTTGGCCGAAATCGAGGAAAGTTGAATAGCTCAAGATAATCATCCTTAATTTTGATTGGAAATTTTCTGTGAACTCGTTGGAACATGAGGAACAGAATGTACTTGGTCCGGTTTGCGCGACGTGGCGCAGAGTGGCGCTAAAGACCATTTTCTGGATTTAATCGTTGAAACTTTTTCTTCATGATTGTTTGGACAGATTGAGTTCGTAATGAGTCCGCGGAGTGCTCCGTCGATACTTGGACGCTTCTATCCACGGTAATGACTGTTGAAGACTGATTTCTTCGATTCTCATTGCATTCATTTCATCTGAAAGACAGGATATATTCCAATTCATACTTGTGTCGAATAATAACACAATTCTGATATCATAGATGAATCAAATTTAAATTTGATAGCATCAAAGCATCGTAGTATTACATTTATAATCCCAAGAAACGGGTTTTAAGGATAAAAATCCAGAAAATGATTCTTAGCGCCACTCTGCGCCACGCGTCGCGCGAACCGGACCAAGTACAATTTGTTCCTCATGTTCCAACGAGTTCACATGAAATTTCCCATCAAAATTGAGGATGATTATCTTGAATTAATCAACTTTCCTCGATTCCGGCAAAAATCAATTTTTGTGGATCCCGCCTCACTAATTGTGTTTCTGTACCAAGATTTTCTGGTGCAATATAACTTACTTGACCCTCCTGAACAAGTCTCATCTCCACGAAGGCCATTACACACAAAAAATACCTCTATATCGATCAAAAGTTGCTGATTCCACGAAATGCCCATTAAATGAAAAAATCGATAATATCGAGTCACAGCATGATAAGGCGGAACGGAAAAATACGTGTCTCGTTGAATTGTCCTAAGAAACATATATCACATCCTGGAAGAGATTTGAGACTTGAGACATTTTCGACTGTCTGACCTTACATAGAATTGGTCCTGGATGATAAGAAAGTCGCAACTATACGCCCTTTCGAGATAACCACATAAAGGGCATATTGAGTACACCTCATGTCTCACAACTATGGTCTCCGTTTTCAGTTCATAAAATCGTCTCAGATGAGAGTCTCGATTTCCTGCAAAAAAAATCTTTTGAAGGTATTGAAAAAGGAATTGAATGTATTGAAGCACGTTCAGATTGGTTAAGCCAAACGATTTTGGCGCCGATTTTACCTAAAGCGACTCGTTAGCTGTGCAAAAATGAAAAATTGAAAAATCACTCTCAATTTTCTGGAATATGGAAAAACAGTTTGGAGCAAACCACTTGTTTCCTCGGATTTCACCTTAACCAAACGTGAATTAAAATTTGAGGCAAGAAGTGCCCGTTCTCGAGATTGGCATGTGGGGGTCAGTTAGGTACAGAGGCCGATTGGATACACTCACGACATTTTGTGCAATGAAAACTTTGTTCTGGAACTCAAAGAACAGTTTTTGATAGACTATGAAATAATAACCTCGCAAAAAATCAAACAAACCCGATCAAAATAGTATGAGTTTTCTCACCCGTGAAGACCGGGACTATTCGGAAGCGGGTTCGATTCTTTGGAGGTTCGTATTAGGCGCAATGCACCTAGAAATTCATGAATGATTCAACAACGTCACTTGTTAGATCAGTCATCTGGAGAATCATGATGAGATTTTTCACAATTTTGGATATTGGGTGTTCTTGGGGTATATTCTTGGTCAAAAAGTCTCATTTACGTTATTGAAAAACACCTGTTCATCCAAACCTATGAGAAAACTCGGAAAGCGGGAAACAGTGCTCGTACAGAGATGAGTCAATTTCGACAATTTGAGTCTGGAAATGCGGAGACTGTTGGTAGACTTTAATTAATAAACAAAACAGCCGGGGCTCAAAACAAGATGATGGAACCTTGAGGGCACAAAATATTTGTTCAATTGTACGGAATTCAAGATATTGTTGATGGTTCCTGTTTCCTGCACCAAGCGCATAATGAGTTATGAAAAGTGATTTGATATTTCAAAGAATGATCTAATTCCATAATCAAGTTCAATTTTGAGGGATCAAAAGTCTTTGCATTTACAAAAAGGATATGAGATCAAGAGAACTTTCTCAGAAGGAGTGGGAAGAATTCTCGGAAGAATCAGAGAATTTGGTGGAGGTTTATGTAGACTTTTTTAGTCAACTCTGAAATAGTTCGCACGCTTTTATCGATTTTTGTGCGAATCTGAAAACCTAAATTCTTCCATTCTTCAGTGATTGTCGCCCCACATTTTCTCAAAAACAAAAGATTCATTTCCTCCATCGCCTTGAATTTCCCCTAACAGTATATCATGATGGTTCACTCCAGCAGGAGCACATGAACAATGAAGTAGAATACTATACTTCTACACAGACGTGCAGTTTGCCAAATAAATGTGGGGGTTTAGTTCACGACCGAGAGAGAACTTACTGGCAGTGCTTTTCACACCCGGATCACGCATTTGGGTAAAATTCTGGGAATAATCTTCCCGTAGCACAAGAAGATTAAACCTAAAATTATAGACCCTAACGACAAACGTACCGAAGCCACAGCCAAAAATATTAGCATTGCTTATACACTCTCATGTTAAAAAAAATTATGCATACATATAGGTATACGTGCAATGCTGAATGTACCTCGAGATGTAGCTAAAGGCTGTAACTCGTAAACGCTTGAGCTTCAGGATCTACAATTTCAGGTTTGATCTTTTTGTGCTGAGAGAAGACTATTCCCAGGGTTTCAGCCAAATCCGTGATCCGGATGTGGAAAGCTCAGCTGGTTAGACAAACCGGCCATTGAGATTGATCTAATGATATGAAATCAGCATTCCCCGTTGCATAAAATATCGACTCGAATAAAAAGTATACATTTTCTTCTGTATCCATTTGAATAGATGATATTAAAATCAAACACCCGATAAGCTGTACTCTTCACGTCAACTACTTGATTGAGGTAATAATCAACTGCCGGAAATAGAATTGCTCCGATATATTATATGTACGATTGTCAACCCAATCTCAAAGCATTCAATTTTTGCAGTCAACGATCCAATTCATTATAGATCCCGAGAATCAGTGATGAGAACGAGAAAGCGTATTGCGCGAAAGAAGGAAACGATCACTCGAATCTCTTCAATCAGTTCCTGCGAGTATGAATGTATTTTCTTCTGGGCATACACATGTGAACCTGAACAAAGCGTAAAAAATAAATTGAGCACAATGATGAGGTGAGTGTACCTAATATTTTGACCCACTGCTATATTCATCACATTTTGAAGTTTGTTTCAAGACCTACAAAACGAACTGAAGTGAATTCGATTTCAACCAACCAGAGCCGATCTATTATAACTTTCCCAAAAAGTGAGTTTTGCAAGTTCGCGAAAGGTTGTACTCAAAATGCCTTCAACAAAACATTTATCGACAACTCTGCTTTACCTCAACATTTTCCAATGAAGTTATTCCAAAGCTTGTTTCAAAATTTCTAAAATGGATCAAAGTACGTCTGATTTTGATTGACTGAGGTCCAGCTGGCTCAATTTGCCCAAAAAAAAAAAAACTATATATGTAAATCGGCTGATCAGATGCATTTAAACGTTTTTATCCATTCTTATCTCCGTACAACCACAATTGGAGACTTTCGTTGGTACCAATCAGAACACTGTTTCCGACCTACTCTGACGTGATCAATACGTTCTGAACCGTGAAAAATATCGTGCTGTACGTCCTATCAAGATAGACTCATGATATGGGGGATTGTTGGGTACACTCCGATGTTGGACGTTGACCTTTTTGTTTCACAAATCATTTCCGTGTTTCGCACATAAAATAGCTCTAAATCAAGGTTCTGCAATCCCAAAAAAAATTGTAAGGGTCTTGGAAGAAGAAATCGAATGAGCTGAAGTACGTTAAGATTGGTCGAACCAAAAATATTTAGCACCGTTTTTACTAATGCAATTTATCGTTGGCGATTTCTCAAGAGTGCAAACGCGAAAAATGCGAAAACTCACTTGATATCCCATGCGAGGCGCAAAAATCATCTGGGGTCGGTCGAAAATTTTGATTTTGTCCCGATTCAACATAAGAAACGTGAAAAAAATTGCGCGAAAGTTGACGAATGCCTAGTTCTAAGATCGGGATATGGGGCCATGTTGGGTACACTTACTCTATATCGATGTATTTCTCCCTAGAAGAGAAATATTATTACACCGAAAGATATGCACAGGAATACAGCTGTACTCACACACGTGAAATAAAAAAGAATGAAATAAAAGTCCAGCTCACGCGACGTGCGATAATAGCCATAACACAAAGTCAAGACACACACAGTCTGAGCGACGACGCGGGAATATTTTTGCTATCTCACAATCGAGCATCACATTCGGACAAGCCCAAATACATGTAAAATTTTCCAGATCGACGAGCGTCTCGATATGCTTGTTCAATCAATATACACTGAGCAATTAATGATTTTCCCGCGCAAATTAATGTAGAACACGCTATTTTCCTTGCATTTATAGAATCCAGATTGAGCAGCCTCCATATAGCTTGTAATACACGGCAAAAGCGTTATCCTGGTGAGATAATTCTCCATACTCGAAAGTGAGTGTACAAGTATACCAAAGGCAATGAATCACAGTGGGCGCGCGAAACGACAGACAGACCGACATGCAGACTATATATAATACACAGTTCAGATGGGGTTCTGCCCTCCGCCATCGCCTCCTGCCTCATTCTGAGGCTAATAAACACAGTCGCGGATCTATCCGATCAAAATCGATGTGCAGGTACTACCTCGTGTATTCTATCCGTGACTACCCGCACAAAGCCAAAGGAAGAATTGAGACAACAAATTGATTAATATGTATACATCTGACGCTCATTGTTGGGACTGTTATTGCATTGCACGAATCGAGTTCTCACGCAATTAGACCATGATTTTGCGATGAGGCAAATAATGGATTTTGGTTTTATTGGTACTTACCGGAAGCTTCGAGGGAGGCCAAATCGTGACCTGTGTGAATTAGGGTTGTGCAGTGGCAGATGGCTGATTCGAGACTTTCCATGTCGTAGCTGCTCGTGTGACAGACGAGCTCGCGACCGGGCGAGCTTCCACTCGATTTTGGACATGCTGAAGAAGAAGAACAAGATGATTTTGATATTGTATTGAAGTAGGTATTGGTTTGAGGGGTTCATGGCAATTATTGGTCAAAAATGGAATTTCAAGAGCTTCCCTATTCTGTCATGATCTCAAGTATGTGTGAGGTGAGAATCGTCCAGTTTTGAAAATTTAACCGACGAATCAGAGATAAATGATCCAAAATTGCAAATTTCTCGAATTTCGTAATCACAAAACTTGCAATGGCTTCGGAGAAGAGCGTTTGACACAAAGCCATAAATAAAGTCCAGTTTTTGCGTTTCAGCCGATACACCTTCGGATGCAAACCATCTCTGCCATTCGTATTTAATCATGAGTAATCCCTGGTAGAAATGTTCAACATTGGAAATGTTCTCCGTGACATTTTATGTACATTTTTCACGGACTAAAAATACTGCGGTGATAATCGGCCAAAAATTGGGCATTTTATGGGCATTAGTGTGTAGATGTGACAATATTTGACCTAACCTCAAATATCTGAGGGCAGTTTTGAGCCATTAAATGCCCGTGATAAATGTCGTTGGAAGGTGAGCAATCCAAAACATTTTTCGGGCATTTAATGGACATTTGATGGATTAATTTTCGTGTTGGTGGTCTCATAACCTACAATATTAGCGAGATCCTTTTTCATAGTGGATTATATTATTCTGAAATCAAATTTCTAATTTGAATGATATTCTCTTTAGAGTTTTGATAAAGTTGAATGCCCAAGCAGTCTTCCGAATTCAAACATATTCGAACACATTCTTGAATTTCAAGAATATTTGCCTTGAAATTCAAGAATATTTTTTTGAAAATTTACTAATGCCATCGAAACTATATTCAAGAGCATTTGATTGAAAATTCAAAAAAACTTGAATTTTCAACCAAATGTACATGAAAAAAATCCAAGCACCGACTTGAAAATAGCTTCAAAAACATTTTCTTGAATATTCAAGCAGAAATTTTTCACAGTGTATGTAACCATCGAAAATCGAAAGATATTAGAACATCTCAATCACTTCAATTGATCGAGAAGACGAGCTATAAATGCTATCAACTATATTTCTTCCGGGGACACACAAGTTACTGATTTGAGCTCGCTCCTGGCAACATGTTTTAGGGCAGTGGACAACAGCTCGGACTCTCACGCGGAAGGTTCCGGTTCGAGCCCCACTCACGGCAAAATTTAAATATTCACTAGATCCAACAAGTATGAATTTTCTCCAATCAATTACATTGTTAAATTCAATTAAAATCATTTGCACCAATCAACATTGGGCAAATAATTTTTTTTCTAGTGATATTTTGATGCCGAGTAATCACTTATCATTCTCAGTCACATCAATCAGACAGGATTTGAGTAGTCCATTAAATGCCCAAAAAATGTAGAAAAAATGTTCAATAACTTGGAAATGCCCAAAAAATGCCTTAGAAACCGTTACATTAAGTCCGTTTGTAGCCCGTTTCAAAGGGGCATTAATTGTCCGGTACTCCAATGGAAACGGACAAATAATGTGCAAAAAATGTTTGACATTTCTACCAGGGATGTTCCAATCTGGAAGCTAGAAGAGTCTGCAATTGCTGAGCCATTTATCCCGATCCGAACGCGAAAAGAAGATTGTAATCATTGCAAGACTATGAGCAAAAAGTTTTTACGATCCTGGATCGAATACTATTTTTCATCATTCTAACCTAAAAAGGCCGCATTCAAATGCGGTTTTAGGGTTCTCATGATGAAAAATCATTATTGCTCTGTATTCGCAGGCCCATTTCGGGCGCGGAGGACTCATTTCCGTCGCTTCGCTCGGGAAATAAACTGTTCTAGCGCCCGAACTGGGCGAACGCGCCCAGGGCAATAATGTACTACTGAGCAGTTTTTCGATATTTTGTACAAAATTGCATGGAGAACTTCGCGCAGGTCAATCATGAGATTCCGAGCTTCTTCTCGATTATCTCAATTCCCACTTGCGGCTCGGGCCGAAATTGGATCCCTTGCAAGTGCTCGGAAGCCAACAGTCAACTCATGATTAAAGGTTGTTTTGATCCAAACATTACCAAACATATGTTACTGATCAACCGCGAACCCTTATGAATAATTCAAATTTCAGATTCTGAAGGGAAGAGGAGTGGCCGTTCACGAAGAAAAAAAGTTCTATGATAAAAACGATAAAAAATTAACATCCCATCACTATGAATGGAAAGCAGAATCGGATCCATCTTTTTGTTATCGATACACAGATTGGAATGATCAGATCGTGTTGAGACTAAGTTCTTTGAATTGTTGCAACTAGAAAAAAAGAGATATCTCAAACACTTGAATGAAGATACCCTTCCACTATTCGAAAAATGATCCCGAAATTTTCTTAATTTGGCCTACACGAGAAACGCCACGTTTTCATTCTCTGAACCAGATGAGATTTCTTGGTTGTGATCGAAACTGGACCCTCAAAGTAAACTGTGCAAATAATTCAAAAATAGACCGTGAAATATTTAGTAGCTTCAATAGTAGTGAAATAAAACACGCGTTTGATTATTCCATGGAAATCAAAGAAGGCCGACAGACCTCAAGACTACGATTATGACATCATTTTCAACGCAATAATCGTAATGTTAGTGTCAATGGTACAGACGCGATGTCTAAACGGCCTTTGCAAATGAGCATGAAACTGCCAACTGTTATTCTGCAGAAAACGTGAATCGAAAATCAACGTTCCAAATGAGAAACTCTAACATCATTGATCATTCAAAATATTTTCATCGCTCTCGATCACAAAAATCGAGGGTCTAGTATGGACCTGAGAAAATTATAGATTATTTCTTTTAACCCATTCATGAGGCAACCTTTACTGTGATAAGAAATGACGAGAGTGAGATCAATGAGTCTGATGTCTTACTTTGAAAATATCGTATCAGAGCTGAACAATGTAGCCTCAATGAAAATAATTTGCCTGCGAAGGAATTTGATAAAGATTGGTTAAAATAATAAACTATGAAAGACAAGCTGAAAATTTGACATCATGAAAGTAAAAAATTCACCCACATTAGATGCATTAATTAGTCACTCACTCATATCGACTCGCGATATCGTGTATAAAATGAGATATACTCATATATGTTTGGAATCAGGAGCGTATGGTGAGTCTCCTATCTGACATTAGTGCGCCGAGCACTTAGTATTGCAACACGCTGATGAAGAAAAAAAATCAATACTTCCATAAGATTTGCTCTGCATCAGACGACCACTGATTTTCACATTATGACATTAGTATACATCAGTTTGAATTGGATAATAATTTTGATAAGGACCAGTTGATCCGGAACGGGAAATGTGTGTCTCTGTATTTACCTTATCTCGCAAGGATTACATTAGTGTGATACAATTTCACTGATAATTGTGAATCTCAATCACAACTCCTATACACTGTATTGGTATCATTATCAAGATTTTCCGCGTGCGATAAAAGTTGCGTGTTCGCTCGTAATCGTTATTCTTATCGTGCGATAAATGATTATCATTTGATTCTTCAGTCACAATATAATCACAAGTATCGATGAATTCAGCAGTCAATTTAGTCTTCAAGCGAACAGAAGTCAAAACTTCATATTTCTATTGAACTTCGCGAATGGAGTGAGGTCTTGACCCCCAAAACTGTGTGCACCTTATATGGATTACATAAGGCTTTGTATACCCGAGGAAATGTTACTGCGATGGAAAGTGTTATTTTTTGTGCCTCAGCCACGCGCATCGTATTGCGCATACATTCTCTATAATGCTTTGCAACAAATTAGATTCCACATATTGTTGTACGAGAAAACATTTATGGAATTTACTGAAATTTTAGACATTTGAAAGATACATTTACAGAATAGATCTGACAGAATAGGCAATGGCTCTATTACACTTATATCGTTCCGTGTCGTAAAGAAGAATTATGGAGTGACAAGAAAATAGTCAGAGACGCGAAAAAAAACTTTCACCTCAAGAGTATAACATTCTAAAATATGTAGCTGCCGAGATCAAACATTGTATCTATTTGAAATGATGCAGAAATTTTTGTGAATCGAAGGTATATTCAATTTCTACGGTACCACAGCGGCAAAAGGATTCTTGTTGGATATGGCTGGATCGCGACATTTGCGGGATCAAAACCTAATAAGAATCAAAATTGCCACTTGGGTCATTTTTTTAATTTTTTCGCTACGACGCGGACGGGACCCACCGGTGGGACCCCCTCGGCACTTTCTATGAGCGGCGATGATGAAAATCCTATTAAATGGGTCCCAATGGTAGGGCCCGTTGCATACAGGAAAGGGACTGCGATTTTGGGCGTCACAGTAAACGTCTTAGGAAGTCGAATATATGTATGTTGTTTTTTTTTACAATTTTCACTTTTCTAACCCTCGATAAGTCGATGGGAACGCAGTTTTTAAAAAATTTGTGTCGAGCAATTTGTGGTGGATCTGAGAAAGATGAACTCAAAGAAACCTATACTTTTTATACAAGGCTTCTGTTCTCGAGGTCAACGTATTTTCGCCTGAGATCCAAATTTTCTACAGTTTCAACCCCATAACACATAAGTAATACATTTTCTCATAAAAGGCGTCCCGTTTCTATGATCGATAAAATATATTCTTCCCACGAGAATGCGTAAATAACAGCGACAGAAGCTCTTACATGAGGAAATGTGTGAAATCCTTCTTCGTTCATTTCCCAGAGATCCACATAAAATTGGTTGATACATTTTTCAATGGAGTACCTTGCCATCGAGTTTTCGAGGGTGGAAAAGTGAGTGAAACCCATTACCGACTTTTTCAAAAAACGTCCTTAATGGCGGTTTTGATTCTTGTAAGGTTATGATCTTACACATGTTCTAAGCCATATCCAACAAGAATACCACTTGCGCTGAGCATACAATTTTTTAAACTCCTCATTTTTGTGATTCGATTTGGAACTGATAACATTTTATAGCTTCAAAATTCTATAAAAAATCAGGTAACCAAAATATTGTCAAATTGCCAAATCGAAAAATTGCCAGTGGGGTTCAAAAAAAAGTATCCCTAGCTTACATTAACGGCAAAAGAACCTCACGATGATCTAGCCTTTTTATTTGTTAGTTTGCATCTCAAGAACTCACAAATCGTTCACCAAACTAATTTACATGGAAAGTAAGAGTCGAAGTGAAATAGACCGACTCTGAAGACTTCCCTGGTAAATAATTCATCTTTCCGAAATCAATATGCGTCAAGGAATACGGGATTAGTGAAACTGATTTAATTACAAGAAGAACCATCAATGTTCGAATCTCATTGGAATATCTTGAGCGGGAAGATATTGAATAAAAGCTCTGCATACCAACCATTCATGAAATATTAGATCAATCAAAAATGGGAAAAACTTACTCAGGGCAGAGGCAAATTGAATCCCAGCGATCAGTAGTAACAGACGAATTGGGTGGGCCACTGTAATAATCCGCAGACGCGCCATCGTCGTGCGCGCGCGCGCGCGGGTCAACTTTGCCGCTCTTCTTTGGCGCGCACAATTCAAATCGTCGCCGCGCGATTCGCGCAAAGCTCTATGTGCAGCTCGCACGTATTAAAATTTTCACCTCGCACAAAATTAAACTTGTTTCCCCGATACATGTGTATCTCTATTCTACACTCTCATCCGACTACATGAACTATTTTGAATTTTCAATTATTCGAATATCGAACTAGTAAAAATTGTAAGAATTAAGTATAATATGTTGAAGACTCGGTGCGAGTCGTTTTCGCGATCGCGGACTTGTAGATTGTGCGACCAAGTTAGCGAGGTTGGCGAGCGTATATCTATTCTACCACCGCTCGTCTTTCTCGAGAGTAATAGCATGAGGGAGGGCGCGGACAGCTCTCCTTCTCTTTCTTTTTGCCTCGCTTTACTCCCGCCGAACCGCACCACCATCACCATCACAGGTACCAATATATGATTATTAACCGAGACTCACATACTCTCGATTTTTTTTAACTGGGCTATATATATATGAGGATGATATTTGGAGGGGGCATTCCTGTGGCGTAATTTCGTCATAGGATTCACTTTCGTCGACACATATCCGATTACATCCTTAAAAAATCGTGTAATAACTACTAGTTCTTGGTGGATAGTCATTGGAGCGGAATCGGATATACTAGACGGGGTAATACTGGTGGCTATACCGTTGGTACATACAGTAAAACGAGAAACAGTGTAGATGGAATAGCAAAATGAATGAATGTTTTCCTATAAGAGGTTTTGCGGTTGGATATATCGATGTCGCACGAGCTGCTGATGATGTATGAGAGTGGAGTTTCTTCAGATATGTACGTGGGGTTGGAAAATTGAGACGCGTGAATGTGGAATTTCGAGGGGCGGGGAAGATATGAAGCTGGATCAACGCGTTACATGTTGGATCTCGTGTTCGGATACTATTAGATCAAATTTATTGATTTCGACACCGGTGACATTCATATCTCAACGGCTTTAAAATTCTTGCATTAGTTAATTATAACCGACATTAGCGGATTAAGATGCGTGTTAATCTGGAAAACGATGTTTTGTTGATCTACACGAGTTTGTTCGCCACCCTCGAATCTAATAAAGTGTAGTCTATGACGTCTAATAAACTTCAATATTTACTTGTATATTTTTCGCCTTATTCACATATTGATAGTTTCAATCTATCATCATTACGTGTAAATCGAACCTTGTTGGCCTTGGATTGCGCCAGAAAGGGAGTTACAAGAATTTTACCAATTATCTATCTGCATTACTGACAATATGCCGTTGAAAGATTCCCAAACCCTGATCGTCCCAAAAATGACTCAGGAGTGTCATATGAATGAACATAATTTCTCGTTTATCTTCACACAACAAATTTGTGAAAATCAAAAAAAAATGAAAGGATCACTCGATTAATAGATTTCGAAGGGAGTGATTTTTTGAAGCTATCTCGCACATTAGCCGGGCTAGTTTTCACACCAATTCCTCAATTTTACCATAATTTCACAAGACACCGATACAATGCGGTTCTTGCCAATTTGTGAACCACGCGGAATGAGCGTTGCCCTATTCAGATCAGTGATGAGTTGATCAAAATATTACAAAAATCGTGACCCTCTCAATACGTTTCAACCCACGTGGGCTGTCTCCGGCAAAGCGTGTACCTTATTCATAGATTCCACCACTGAGTGAACAACTCGATGTGAGAGTTTCAAAAGAGAAGGAAATTCACATGCTTGAGGGGAGAGTACACCCTAATTTTGAAGTCTGGCCTGAAAAATCATGGAGGGCTGAAGATCTGTATTCATACCTATTTTTCCGAGCTCAAAACGAAGGTGTATTTGGTTTTTCAAAAAGGAAAATTTTCGACTATATGCATTCTCTGATTGGTGCCCCCTCCATCAGATCGCCAAACCCATACGACATTTTGTTTAAAACCATGGAAAGTGCCCCCAAAAAAAATTACACACCGGTCTATCAAATTCTGGGGAATTGGATACATTTTTTCGGCTCGAGAATCAGAATTTCCTCGCCGAAATACCTCAGAACTACAAAAATACCAATTATTTCGAAAATTTATGAGAAAAATTCCCTGTTGAGATAATAAGTTACATTGAAATAGTCAACAAAAAAATATAAAAGTCGGAAATTTTTTCTTCAAAAAATCGGACGTTATATGATTTTCTGATGATATTATTTCTTGATTCTTGCAATTCCTTGTCCACTTTGTAGTAATTTTTTATAAGAACAGAAACGTATTCTTGTGATTTTTTGAAATAACCGATATTTCTCGAGCTCTGAGGCATTTCAGCGAAAAAATTGACATTTTCGACCCAAAAAAATGTATCCAGTCACACAAAATTTGATGGATCGGTTTGTAAAATTTTTTGGGGGTACCCCTTTTATAGTTTTGAACAGAATGTTGTATGGGTTTGTTCATCTGATGGGAGGGGGCACCAATCAGAAAATGAATATAGTCGAAAACTTTCCTTTTTGAAAAACCAACTACGCCATCGTTCTTAGCTCGAAAAAATAGGGATAAATCCAGACCTTCCACCCTTCGTGATATTTTCGTCCAGGTTCCAAAATTAGGGTGTACCCTCCCCTCAATAGGGAGTAAAAGACGCGTTCTACTCTCGCTTCGCGGAGCGTAAGTGACGCGAGTTTTCGTTCCTTCGTGATAAAAAGTAAAATACGCAACCGGGGAGTAATCTACTAATGCGAATTGGCAGACAAATCCTTCTGGGTCCCTATGTGGAATGTTGGGATACTCTTCTCCCTTCATACATAGACACAAAATGAGTCTGGAAAAGAATCTGCCATAAATTTTCTGTCATGAAATAGTTTGTGGAAAACGAATTTTGGTAGTAATCGAAGAGACTCCATAGTTGAATGAGAATTGATTTCCTGATGAACGCTGTCAGCGAGATAGAGCTGCTTTTTCTAGGATTTTGGAGAATATAGTCAAATCAGCACCGGAAAGTAATTGAAATATTACAACTCATAAGCGCCTCTCATGTCACAAACCACGTAGTTGGCGTGCGTGAATATTATTCCTCATTAGAATTTTAATTACACGTGATTTAATTTCCCAAACGCTAATCCTTCACGCGACGATTTGCTCCGGTAGCAATATGCATTTTGAATTCGTAGGATATAATTTTGAGCCTTTGGCGTGGCTTACACTGACTTCTAGTGATAAATTCAATTTCGACTTCCAACTCGTATTTCCTTCATCTCACATCATCCTGATGTACATTTCCTCGTTTGCATAGCACAATTTTTCTCACGATGATTCGTCGCCACTAGTATTATGTTATCAGACCTTGCTGGAATCATGGAAAAAATTCTGCAAGTATATTCTTCGTTATAAATCGGAGCGTGAATCTCTGAGTAGACTGTTTTTCTTGCGAATACTCACACCCTCGCGTACATTTTGATGAAGAGCTGAGAAAAATTATGCTCGCTGCAAATTCATTAGAAATGCGCTCAATTTTATCTATAGCTTCGTCATTATTCTATATCGAGTATGAATTCCTTGACACAGTAAACTTAGCTTTACATTAGCGTCTTGGCAAAGAGAACAATTGTTTTAGCTCGAAAAACTTGCAAAGATAATTATAATTATGCTTATAAATTCATGAGGCTGCGAAACCACTTCTGACTGTCGGTACCTGTCTCATTAACTCATATACGAAGTATCATATTGTATACATATACGATGACGAGGAAATAGAATCATCGGCCTCGCAGAGATTACTCCCACGCATTCTCAAAGCCTATTGTGCATAGATTTTTGTCATAGTGCCCGTTGCCATGAAAACGGTTTCCACAATTTGCCGCCTCATCAAATATTCATTGATAAACCGTGATTATTGGCTATTACTCGATAGTATGTCAACGAAAATCATAGAATGTTGTATTATCGTAGAGTATAAAAATGTGGAGACCTGTAGTGTGCGTGAGTGACTAGATCATCACGGTGATATTGGTGGTGCATTTATTACGAGTCCCATAGCGAATCGTGGGATTCACGCTTGTCAGATCAACGTCGAGTTGGGGCTGAGTGAATTTACATGTCTTTCGCGGATTTCGTTACACCTGTAAAGGGAATTGATAACTCATTTAATTCATATAATTTTGGCTATTTGTATCATAGGACACAGATCTACAGTCGTGTTGATTATATTTTTGGGCCCCGGACTGGGAAAGTATCATTTCGAAACTTCAGATATTTTTTTTTTTCACGTGTTGGAGGCTATTTCAATGACTTTTTGAGGAATTTTTCTTAGTATTGTTCGAATAATAACGTATCTGAATTGTGTTGAGAGAATCTATCCAAAGATTGATTCCTGAGGGAAACAGTTATTAGAATATCAATTCTTATTTTGTTCAAGAAATATCCCTTGTACCTAGACTTTTTCACAATCTGGTACAGTAAATGGGCTTCAAAAAGTGTCTGCGAATGATTGAAGAAAGAGAAGTCTGATACAATGGTAATGCGAATATTTTTGTTATTTATCCCATACAGTAATCAACACATTCGCTGCGATGGGACCCACCGATGGGTTCCGTTTGTCCTCCTTCGGATGCTGAAGATTTTTATGAGGTTCTCACCATAGTGCGAGTTCCACCGGTAAGTCTCGTTGCACAAAGAGAAAGAATTGCAATTCCCGTTGTCACCCAGTGGAATCCATCAATCTATGGTCAATTGATGAGGACCTAAGCTTCGTGAGCTTGTATGCATATTGTATCAAGACATAAGCAGAAAAGACCAGGAAATGAGAATGATCCATTCGATATGCCGAACGTGCATGCATCATGATTCTTTTCCAACAGCGATTGGATGACTTCATATTATACAAAAGCCTAAATCTGACATAAGTCGGACCAATCAGAGTGTGACACCCTACATTCAAGTCATACATCACGATATTAGATAATTCACCCTACTTTCAGCCTTTCTATGAGATAATACGAGATAATAGTGAGAAACCCAACGCCAAAAGCGGAGGCGTTGAATATGACGTGAATACCGTCTTTCGCTAGATCTACAGCCTCTGATTGACAGTCCTTGATTTATTCTCATGCGTAATGATTAACTCCTGATCATCTATTAGAACGACTCAATCAATCTGGCGAGTGAGAATGGGCTGAGACGAGCGACGTTTGGGAGCGCTATGAGAGTGGCTCAGAAAATAATCAGAGTATGACTGGTTACGAGTTTTACGCATGCATAACAGGTGTCGTTTACCGCACGAATTAAATAAGTTGGATGTTGATTCTACAATCTTTTCGATTGCCACGAGTATTTTTCTCGTCTTACATTCATGAGTTCACGTGCCGAGACTTTTCCGGGCTATCGTGTGACTTGAAATATCGGTGATCTCTATATGTGGGAGCCGCAGTCATAAGTGAATTATTCAACTTGACTCCTTTTTACGGCCTGCAGATCACAACGCTCTAATTACTCTATTTCGACACAAGACTGGAGACTTTTTCGCGTCCAACTGATGGGGTTTCCGGACCGAGCCGTAGGTGAGGGTTGGAATCACCACGAGGATGCGGGAAATAGGTTTTAATCCCGTGTATTGAGTTATACTTCTCGATCGACTGTGCGTAAAACACAACTTTATGCACGGCAGGTTTCGTTCAGTTTACGCCCAGTGAATCGAAATAGTATATTTCCGTACTGAGCGCGATAGCCCATTTTGGGCACAAGGGCAGTCTGTCTGTCCTCCAGTGCCCGAAATGGGCTTGCAAGCGAGGTGCGGATATATTTTTTCATTACGAGAACCCTAAAATCTTATTTACACGTGGCATTTTTAGGTTGGAGTAATGAAAATACTATTTGATAAACTGTGATTGAATGTCGGCAAAGAGACTAGACGGATAAGCATGGTGAATCAGTCCTTGTTAGGTAAGACTCCCGGAGTAATTTTCCCCAGTTTCTGACACTGAAATGAGTGGGGAAAAATGTTCTCTAGATTCCAAGGTCACCCTTATTTTTCATTCCGCCCTAAAACCACTATAAAAAACGCTAAAAATCGATGTTCCTTCGATCAATTTGTGTTCTAACGCATCTCAATGGATCATTTTGAAATTTTCCTGACATATCTTCGAAACGTTGACAAATAGAGAGAGAATATCTGCGGATCGAGAGCTTTTTATTAAAGCCCCTAAAAAAATTATTGAGAGTTAAAAATCGATTTTTCTCATAGAAATCGACCGGAAGAACGAGAAATTCTTGTTTCAATGTATTTGCCAGGAAATTTTACATCAGAAATGAGTGTTTTCAGCCATTCTCAAGTGGTGGAAAGTGACAAAAATCGCCTAAAATCATTTCCAAAGTCGAGTCCGATTCAGTAATGAGCATATCCTGCACATGCGCGGTGATCTACGTTCTCAAAAATATTCACAATTGATAGCTAGTGTAATTTTCTTCAAGATGACCTGTTGCAGGAGTCGATTTGATGCAGTAGAACTCGAGGAGTAGCTATTTTTAGAAGGGAAAAAAATCTGAGGTGCCAAATCTGTGAGCCACTGGTAAGCGTGACGACCCCAATAATGATAGGACGCTCATATTTTTGGTTCAAGTGCATGCAAACTACTTTAGCAAGAGGTCATTTTTATCATCCTGTCATTTCATTAGTGACTTGCTCTACATGCTGGATGAGATCAACATTAATTGCCTCGTCTACGGTCCGTTTCGAGGCAAGGAGTGTGAGGCCGTGGTGAGCACAACAACGCACTACTACTCGTGGATTGATGAACCGAAACCGGCCGACAAAATCGGGGCTATTGAAGTATACGAGTGAGTCTCTGTCTACGATATAAAATATGTTGTTCCAGTAACAACTATTGACGATTGTCACAGGCAAAAGAAAGAAACATTCGAGAGGGTGATCCTGGGCCACCTCGCGCTTAAAGATGTAGCGACCCAAGCCTATAGCTGACTGACACTTTCGTTCCCGCCTTGGCATGATATGTCGACGATGAGGCCAAGAAGGATCTATATGAATTCTTGTGCTTAGGCTGTGGATAAGGAATGGATTTCTTATCCACTACTGAAGCCTAGTCGTTTTCCGGATGCAGTGCGTTTGAGGACTAAAACCGTGCCAACAAGAACGTTACTGAACCCGATAAACGCTAGAGCTCATGCGAATACCAACTGTCGCAGATGCCACAACGGGTTAGAGACCCTTGGGCACATCCTAGGTCAGTGCATCTCAGGGAAAGATGCGAGAATTCACAGGCACGATGAAATATGCGACCTAGTGATTAAACGAATGATCGAGTAAGACCAAGTGGTGCTGAGAAAACAAACGGTCACCCTCGCCAATGGTGCAATGTTCAAGCCGGATCTCGTGACCAGGGTCAATGAGAACACGGCTCGTCCGTAAAATCGTAGATGTCACCCTGCGGATCGAAAGAGGCAATAGCCTAACAGTAGCTGCCAATGAAAAGGTAGCGAAATACACGAGCATCATGCCATTGATCAAGAATCAACTTGGTGTCTCAAAGGTCAACGTCATCCCACTGACGATCGGCTCTAGAGGTGGACTGCCAAGATGGGCAGAGGGTAACTTTAAAAGAGTCGGGATGAAAAGAAGCGATTCTATGACTGTAGTCATGATAGCTTTGAGATCATCAATTGAGATGGTTGCATCTTTCTTAGGTTATGGTTAGGGTAAGATTTAGAGTAAGTTTTACAAGCAAGACGTAAGATAGGTTTTACAACGAATGATCTCACGTACTGCGTTTTAGGAGTACGTGAGTAGTTTTTATCATTAAAGACTTACTTTGTATCTGGTCGCCTGCTCACATATCTGTGGACCAGAATGAGTGTTGGCAATCTGACGCGCGAAGCCGACGTCCAACAAGGTTATTGTGAAGAACAAAGTTTTTGGCACGAGACGCATATGCAGCTTCACACGGCGCGTCGAGCTGTGTAATAGTACATTGTTGTATATCGTACAAATAACTAGCCTCTTATCTTGCTACCGCTGTGTCGAATGTCAGCTGATGTCAGCCCAGTGCGCCAACTAGACTTTGTGGGGCTTTTCTGCACCCACAAGTTTTTCAGCTTGCGTTGTTCGGCGGAATCTGTTTTCTGATGAGAGTATATCATGATTCCGTTGGGACAATGAGATCGTTTCAAGCGGCAAAAGTTACACGAATAAGCTGGCTTCGATACTTGCTTCTTCAGCTGACATCAGCTGGCATTTGACACAGCAGTAGCAAAATGAGAGGTTAGTTATTTCTACGATATACAACAATGTACTGTTCATTGTTTCGACTCCATGATAGGTTGAAGTTTGGAGTGAGAAAATGCGCATTTTTATCAAATTATACCCTTTTTCAATGTAATACACGAGAACCAAATATACCTATCCATGTGGAACCACGGAACAAGAACCCAGGTATTTCAATTCTTTCTGCGCAAAGTATACTTTTTCGCACAGTATATCAGAATAGTAACTATGACACTGCACTCAGATGGGTAGTTTTGTCAGAAGGGTTGTTTATATTCTAAATTTTTTTCATGAAAAAACCGCCCATCTGCACGCATTTTCGTACGAAATTCATAGCACGATAATCAAAAATCAAGTTTAGAAATGCAATTTTCAGGTGGAAGTGCTATGAATTCAATTTTTTGGACGTAGGCATGCACGTGACCGTTCAGCCGGATCAACTCAGGAATAACAAAATTCTGTTTGGTATTTCTCAACGATTCGGATAACTTGTTCTCGACTGGAGGAAATGATCACGGGTTAACCTATATCCTATTTTATCTCATCTACGAGATGATATTGATTTCCAATGCGTTGTGAAAAAAATCTGGAAATATTTTGGTCGATGCAAGCAATTCAACAGAAGACTTCTTAAAAATCCCTGTCGATACAAGAGACATGATGAGCTACATATAGGGACTTTATACGGAAAAAAAATTGAAGAACAAGAATGTCCGGAATCCTAGTTTAGAGAATATTTACCTTCTTTTCACCTCAAAAATATACTGGTGGAAGGAATGACACTTGTGGCAGTAGGAACGATTCTGTAGTAAACGGAATAACACCAACTGCAAGGAACTTGTGATCCTTGTATCTTGATATTATACCTATAATTCTAAATGTTTGATCTTCATAAGGATGTAAGTAATGAGATAAGTGATTCATAAACTGTTGCACTTGTGCGGCATGCATTTAAGAATCTCTGCGATATACCGAATGGGAGAAAGTGATTCACGTCCATCATCCGCCAACAAAATTAGAATATGCATATTAAATCAAGGATTGCAAAAAAAGTTGTAATCCAGAACATCGCCACCTGAGGTCTTGCATTAATAATCACAAGTCCTTGGAGTGACACAGCTTTTAATCCCTCTCCATTTTTTTCCAACTACGAATATACATGCGCAGATATCATTGACTAGGTTCTAAATGTCACGAACAAGAACATTTCACATAACTATTCGGTCGCGAGAGAGCAATTCAATTCTCTCGGATGCTTTTAATTAATTAACTCCATGTGTTATTGATAGCGTATATTCAACTCTACTCAGTGGAACAAGCTCAGGGCATACTATTCCAACATCTTGCGTAAACATATGATCAACCATGAACGATCCATTAAAATTATTTTTATATTTTACTGTCCTGAATATGGTTATGGAGCATCGTTTGATTTCCAAGAAGTTGTTTGATCTGAATTTGATTAATCACTTTCCTCTTATTGAGACGTTGATTCGAAAAAGAAGAGTCTAATAGGTTATCAATGAGTTCATCGTGCACATTCCGACCTGGAATGAGTCTGCTAGTGGTGATTTTAGTTTGTCCTCTGAGAAGGATAATTTCTGTTGAAATCGTGGTTTTGAGTGGAAATATGAGGAGGGTTTGATGTAAACCATGTCTGAAACTCGATTCCATCCAGCTCTGTCATTTCGACTCATTCTGCAGCGAAAATCCATCAATTTTTACACATGAATGGTTCTACTACCATGAGTTAGGTACCTCCAAGTCAAAAATAGAGGAGGTTAGGATTTGGCCCAAAAAATCACTAATCGAAGTATAGCTGCAATTCTCTCTACAGACCTTATGAGTGTTTTCTAATCTATGTGACATTAAAAAAAGATTTCGGATGAGCATGAGTGTTTCTCAGTCTAGGTGTGTCAAAGATCAAAAAGTTTTAGGTGTATTCTTGTCATGGTGAACGTTCCATTCAACGAGTGCGTTAGCGATCGAATCACGCAGCAGATTACCTCGGTTGAACCTCGGGTCGAACACACTGTTCATATTTTTTATAGGATCTGACTGTGAATAATTTTTTGGGTCCTACTCATTACATAGTGCTTTGCACTAATATTGTTAGTAGAGCCACTAACAGGTAGGGATAACTCTTACTTTGCAACGAGAACATTTCCCAAAAATTATCTTTCGGTGATTTGTTCATTATCACTCCAATGATCTTAGAATTTCCTTCCATGATGAGTTAGGAGCAAACTCCTGTCGTTACACAGCCAGTTGAGACAATAATTGGTCGAACTGCAGGCAAGCTTTCATGGCGTATTAGAAGAATCTGTAAAAATAATGTTTGAATTTGGAGCACAAAACGAACAAAGTGGGATTGTTCCCTATCCCGATTGAATTGTGGCAGAGTTTTGATATTTCGAATTGGAGGTGAACCACAAATTTATTTGTAGATTTCTACAAATTGCGAGATTTACCGGGCGTCTTACTCGACCCAACGGGCTATTCCCAAATTTCCATATTTTTTTCTTGAGAACCATTGGTCATAGTTCAGCTCGAAAAAGTTTCCAGTCATAGATCGCTGTTGACTTCAACATCAGATTATGTGACTGCAATCAATTCGCTGTAAATTTTGAAAGAACCATTCTCAGAAGCTAATGGGCCCAAGTCGATCCCAGT